>NJDC01010899.1:20572-40305 GCA_002245475.1 Calephelis virginiensis | reverse complement strand
TACCTCTTCGGGGATATGGGCGTGAAGATACTTTTCTTTTTTTTTATAAAAGAAAGACGTGTTAGTTATACCAGAGATTACATAATATATTGTCTTTGGTTATACCATTTATAACTCGAGAATGGCTTAATCGATTTGCCTGAAAATTGATACGCAGGCAGCTTAGAACCAAGAGACGGGCATTGGTGATATATTACTTTTTATCTCGTTTGTCTGCAAGGAAAAAATATTTTATTTTTTTTCCATTTAAACTAAACGAAGTTCGCCGGAACAGCTAACAATAAAAGCTTTTTGCGTTCTATTTCGTTATTTTCATTTGATTTTTTTGATTTTGGTATATTAAAAGGGGCCAATAGTTGATTTGCATACTTTTAGAACTGTAATAGAATGCGTCTAAAATTTATTTGTTAAAGCTTGAAATTTCAACAGTTTAAATTGGTAAAGTCGTCGAGCTTTTAATAACTAAGTTCACTGAGTACGCATTTTCTGCCGCCAGTATTTAAAAAGTTATAATGAAACGCGTTAATTGAAAAATTCATACCCACTGACGGTTTCAGGGATCTGTCCCTTTTAGATTTACCGGTCTATACTTAGCTACTTATTAAAAATTTTAACATGGGTTTGATATAAATAAAATGTAACTTATTTTTATCAACAATGTCAATGCACGCCATTTTTTGGCTTTAAAAATATAATCACTTGATTAAATACGTTCTAGACCAGTGTTTCCCAAATGCCTGGTGGAGACCCGATACCGGGCCATTTAAATTAAATAGCTGGTCGCAACATTCGATAACGATCGATAGAGACGTGAAAACTCTTGCAGTTTTGCCTTGCGCTTCATCTCACTGGTTGATACGGTTTACAGCCACCTTGAACCTCTGTTAAGTAACGTCTCTAACGGCCGTACTCGGAGACGTCAATTTATATTTAATATATCATTAAGTCACAATCCTAATCCAAATCCTAGTGATCGGGATTAAAGGTAGCCTATATGTCAATCCAGTTTACAGTCCATCTGTGTTCCAAATTTCAGACAAATCCGTTCAGCCATTCGAGCTTGAAAGAGTAACAGACATTCATACATACAAACTTTCGCATTTATAATATTAATAGAATAGGATTATATTTGGCGATAGGCTTAACACCTATCACATTGTGGGACTTAATGTCTTCGGTTAGTCTTGGGTGCCCTGGTTGTGCCTCTGCCTACCTCTTTGGGGATATACTTTTTTTAGGATTACCAAAATTACTTTTGGTAGTAGAGTGCAGTGAAGCATCTTGTCAGGGTACGGAGCTAGCGTCATACCTATTCGTGCCGCCATAACGACTCTGTCATCACACATAAGAAATCGTAAGGTAGCTCATTATTCCAAAGTGGTCCTAAATAAATTTCTCCAATATTCGACTAGTAGTGTTTAAGATATAAAATTTAAGTGAAATCACCACGAAATAGTGTACCTTTCTAAAACTGAACCATCGAAATCTACTCGTTGTCAGTCGAGTACGTTTAATCGAAAGAAACACACAAACTTGATAACCTCCTCCTTATTGGAGTTCTTTAAAAATAAATAAAAAACTATACATTTTAAACTAAAATTCTTCGCCTGTTTTTCTATTCACTAACGTATAACAGATATGATATACGAGCTCAAACTTAAACAACCTCAAACAACCTTTTATGATAAAAAAATCAAATTAATAAAGAAATTGCTAAAAGTAAATAATTTTCATTATTAGTCTTCAAACACTGAATGTTCGCTAGCAATAACAAGCATGATGTTGAACATACAGCAAACGAACAACCTTGTTATCGTCAGTTCAATACAAAGTATTGTATCGAAATTGGTTCGATACAAAATAGTGAAGCAGCTCGAGTCGGGAACGCGAGCTCTTCGCCCCAGAGGAAATCACCGCGCCGCTCAATATACCACTTCCGGGTCGCGCTGCGTCGGCTGACACACTACTAGATATACAATTTCAATGATATAGACATATTTTAAACCTCCATCACTTTTTTATTTATTTATCTCTTTATTGCACAAAAAAATACACGAGAAGTTAAAAACGCACAAAAGGCGAGCTTATCTCTAACTAAAGAAATTTCTTTCAGGCAACCCAAAAAAATTAAGCTGTGAAAATAAAATTGAAGGCATCGTGTACAAAAAAATATGATTTATGTGAGAGATCAGCGATAAACCGACTCTCCTGATGGTAAGAGATAACCGTAGCTTACAGACGCCATAGATGTACTCTACTTTGTCCTGAGACCGGGATTTTAATTTTAATATGCAAGTCTTTCGGCTACCCTACCTTCCAAAGTGGAAGATGACAGAGTTATTCTGGCGTCAGGAATAGGCAAGGTGTGTATGCCTACCCGAGCAAATTATTGCGCACACTCCACCGCCAGCGGTCTTGTTGATAATGACCTACATTTTAACTGGTGCTGGACTCTTACAAGCTGCCTGGCAGAGAGGAAGTCGGTCTATTCTTCTTAGCGGACCAAGACCAATATGCTAAAAAACATTGTTCAATATTTACTTTAATAATAATAAATCCCTGGACAAATCACACCAATTGAATCTAGCCCCAAATTAAGCAAATTATATACTCGTGTTATGGGTGTTAGCCAACTATACTAATACATATAAATACTTAAATAGATACCAGAATAAACTTAATGAACACCCAGACCCGAAAATGCAGACATCTAAACGTTCATCACACAAATGCCTGCCCCCGTCGGGAATCGAACCCGAGCCTCGCGGTTGGTCGATGTAGTTAGGCGTGTACGTTAGCCACTCGACCAACTATCTATATTTAAATTATTAAGGGTTCACCACATGTTTTTGTATCATTATAGCAGATTATTTAAACTTAGTCCTTATGTGTTGTTTGGTTCATAGATATTTTATATTTTGTGTGTGTATAATCCACGGTTGTCTTTTGCAATCAGGAGAGAAATGTGTTTGTTGTTGTCATGTTCCATAAAATACATACAAAACGTAAAATTTATTTAAATGAAATACATAACTTCTTCAATAAATATATGATGTCAGTAATATAAAGTATCTTCACGCGCGTGTCCCCGAAGAGGTACAACGAGGACACCTACGACTAGCCGAAGACATTAAGACCCACAATGTAATAGTTGGCAAGTTAATGCTTTTCGGGGATATGGATTTGAAGATACGTATATGTTATCCACCCAGTAAAACCATATGAATTAAAACTATTATTAACTCAACTTAAAGTTACATTCAAATTTAAACAATTAATGCACGTTAAATAACTGCTCAAAAGAGGTCCGATCACTACGAAATTGTGTCCGAGAATGCCAGTCGCTTCCTTCCGCACAATCGTTAACTCTATGGAGCGACGTTTCTCATTGGTTGAGTTCGTTAGGCGCCAACAGACCAAATAAAACGTAGTGTTGCCAACATATATCAAAAACAAAGAGGCGGTCACATGTTTCCGAGAAATATGAATCAAACACTTGAGAAATGTGCTTGGCTGTGTTCTGACTAATATCAACTAATAAATAAAATTATAAAAAAATTGGTTCTTAAAGAAAAGGAAATGTAAACCATACATTTTAGTGCATAGGAAATACAATCACAAATGAGGACAGAATAGGGTTAATAGAGGTCTGCGTGTCTCCGTCAGTGCCAACAAACAAGTGTTTAATCCAGTGAAGCTGCCCTTTCCGGACCATTGGGCTAATTAGGCTTGTCCTCGAATGCCTATAAATAGATCAGCTCGTTTGTGTCAGCGGTTTGTCCAATACCTTTATGTTGCTGACGCTTGGACTGATCAGTCAGGACGTGGTTTAGCAGGAATACGCCTGAACAAGATATTACTGATTTAGGAGTCACTACATAGTATAAAACAAAGTCGCTTCCTCTGTCCCTATGTCCCTTTGCATGCGTAAATCTTTAAGTCTACGCAACGGATTTTGATGCGATTTTTTTAATAAATAAAGTGGCTAAAGAGGAAATGTATATTTCATAATGGTACGAAGTATATAATAAATACTTAATATCTTTAGCCAAATTACACAAATCGATCTAAATTCCCAAAAATAAGTGATGATACCACATGCTCTTGATGTGTCAATCACATTTACTAATAGAAGTCTGCGAACAAGCACACTTCTCTTGATGATACGAGTAAGAGAGAGTCGTGGCCTATAGATACATACCCCCTTACAAATAAAACTTACGCGCCCGTTGATCTGGTGTGAAACTTCACGTTCACTAACAAAAAATAGGTTACACAACAGATCAACGGGCGCGTAAGTTTTATTAAAAGTGGGATAGATTTTATTGGGGCGTCCGCGTCGCTGTATTGAGTCCAGGGTATTAGGCCTATTATTCAAGTCTACTAGCTTTTTCTGTAGGGTACAGAATTAAACCTATAAATAAATTAAAAATCTATATCCAAACAAAGTAATGCGAATGTGGATGGATGTAGGTACCCGGGGAGACCAAGGCTGACATTTCACGATCAGATCAATCGGCTATTATCCGAGGGTGGTGTCAAGAGTCTCCGAAACCGGCGTGTTTGTATGAAAAGGGTTATGAATGTGAAGGAAGCAAGACAGGTTTGTCAGGATCGTGAGGTCTGGCACTCGATACTCTCTGCCTACCCCGTGAGGGACTTGGCGTGAAGATATGTATGTAAGTAATTTTAATTCCAAAAAGGAAACGAATTCGGTAAAGGAATATTCAAGCAAGTACCTATGTCAAGCCATCAAAACATGCACTGGACCGGCCCGCTTCCCACTTCCCGCATCGCGCATTTTCGCTAAGCGTCAATAATAATAAGATTCTGTTTATAAATTTAATTTTATGCATGAAAGGCTTACTGTATACATATCGCGTATGTAACGATATATTGTTCACGACTGACCGGATATAGCTGTACTATTACCAAGTTATAAGTATGTTTTTTAAATTATACAAATAATTTAAAAAATCTTCTATAAAAAAACTCATGCGGATTTTTTTGTTACGCTAAAAAAAACTATAATTATCCTCCTATACATTATTTTTTTATGATTTAAAGGGGTTTAAGTGCGTTTTCGATGAAAACTCCCAAAAGGCGTAATGTTTTCCGACATGTTGAACAAATGTCCTCATATTTCAACAAATTTACACAAAACCTTAAATACTTAAACAAACAAACCTTCGGAAATCACTTTGCCTGTCGGTAAAAATCGTATGAAAATCCATTCGGTAGCATTTGAGGTTACCGCGAACAACATTTTATAACATATTGTGCTGAACAAGTACATGTACCTCGTGTATGGTCCGTGTAAAATAAATGTTTTTTTCTTAAAGTTACTCTTAAAAAAGAAATATTAATTCGTTAAGTCTTTGATATATAAATAGTATAAACGAAACGGTACAAATGAATACAAAATTAGATTACAGATTACTCGACTTGAGCGACGACGAATTGTTTAATCCCTGGTGGATAGAAGGCTGACCCTTCCGAGTCAGTGCCCAAACGCCTTGTTTAGGATCACTGCTTCTAAGTGTGTGATTAATAGCCTGTGTTAGTTTGTATTTAAGCTACCTTTCTGATTGTTTAACAAACTTATATACGTGCTTATATATCTTCACGCCATGTCCTTACGGGACTGTACCAGAGTATTGAGACAAACTTGATATTGTTATTAACAGTACCACATATTGGTACTACTACACATTGCATATCTGCGTTTTATCCAACTGAAAGCTAATACCGTGAAAATCGAGAAAAACTTTATATTTTTTTTTTGTTTTTTTTTTATTTCATCAGTGATCGTTCGTTTTCTTAAAATTAAATTATTGTTTTTATATCAGATATTTATTTTGTTTATAAGAAATGTTAAAACCTTTATTTATTTTCTACTAGCTATTTACTCGCAACTTCTTCAATATAATAGTTATTGAGGTTGATTTTTGTAACATTAGCCCATGTTTGAGCCCTAGTATTTACTTGTACACAAACCAAGTTTTATTAATATCGGTAGTAAGGTTTATAAATATTTGCTAATGGAATCCTAAGCTGCCTAATATATCCAATGATATTAAAGCAACAATTCAATTTTTTTTATTATTGTATAGGAAGGCAAACAAGCAGGCGGATTTCCTGATGGTAAGAAATTCTCGCCGCCTAGAGACACCAAAGGCGGAAATGGTGCGTTGCCTATCAGAGGCCGGGGTGCTAGGCCTCGAGCAAAAGAAAGTTTACCGGCTACCGTACCGTCCAAACCAGAATACGTAACCGGCAAGCACTAACGTTATGGCGGCAGGAATAGATAAGGCGGTGGTACCAATCCGAGTGAGTCGCTGCCAAACTCTACCACCTAGTCAAATGTCACGGTGTTAGTGACGGTAAGCCTGTGCTCGCCTTTTACGAACTGCCTGGCAGAAAGGCAGATGGTCTGTTCTGCAAAGGAGCCCGGAATATTATTTGTGCCATTTACTAATAAGTTTGAAGTCGGTGCCAAGTCAATTTAATACTTATTTATAAATTATTAGTTTAAGGCTTGGCAGCAACTTCAAATGTTAGTAAATGGCACAAATGATAGGTAGTAAATCATTAATGTCAAATCTTTATTATTTTTTACTTTTTAGTTTTGAAGTTGGCTTTTTTCGAGTAGCAATTTTATATAATACTTTTTAGTTTAATGCTGACATGATTTAATATAATAATCATAGACAACGGGATAGGTGAAAGTAGAAAAAAAATGTTCATAAAATAAAAACTAATAACGCTACCTGAATAATATTTTTATGGGACCAATTCGAACCTATTTCGCATCAAACAAAAAAAAATACGTAAATCGCTTCAGCAACCTCGGTAAAATAGGTGTATATACCTACATAAAAAAATATACCGGCCGAATTAAAAACCTCCTCGTTTTTTTTAAATCTGTTACGCGTAAATAACGCCCATGGATATATATAATAATATAATAATAAGAATATCCCTGGACAAGTTACATAAATGTAATCTAAACCCAAACTAAACAAATTATATGATTGTGGCATGGGTGTTAGTCATCAATTCTAATACCTAGAAATACTTAAATAGATACCAGAATAAATTAATTTATGAAATTGGTCTTGCCCGGAAATGTAGAAATCTAATTTTAAAGTTCTTCACACAAATGCCTGCCGCGTCGGGAGTCGAACCCGTCGCGGTTGGACGATGAAGTTAGTTGTGTTCGCTAACCACTCGACCAACTTGGCGGTCATAACATTGTCCCACGGCTAATGCATGTTTTGACGAGATAACAAAATACAGCCAAAATGATTTTAATCTGACGAATGGCTGCGGCTCACCTTTATGAATTGACCATTTTAAATGCGAATTTATTTTTGGCGATTTGTGCTGACGTGATCTAAAAAGTTCGTATCGTTGCTTTACGGTCAGGTCTTATCAGGGGTTAATGATTTTTATTAATTTTATAATTACAATGTTAATTATTTACACCATTTTCCCTACCCCTATCGTTGAAGAGAAATATTCTGAATTTAACATTTTTAACCACAAATTACTAATCTAGCAATCGGAGTAAAAGGAACTTTAACTATTTGTCATACAGATGTAACTCTAATCAAAATAGTCCGCCAATTAGATAATGTCCGACAATTGGATAATGCAATTATTTTTATTTGTGTAGCTCTTCACCAATATGGATATTTGACAATGTAAAGCTTTTGCGAGCTTAAACGCGTTATATCGTAGCTTCTCGTAGCGCAATATTATGAGTGAAATACGAGTATTACTGCGAAAATATTCGTAGAGCGCCATCTGATACATATAGCACTAGCAACGGCGTATTTACAATTCCTATACTTTGCTAAAGCAAAATAGGAGCAAAATAGTCTTAATGTCATCCAATCAACTTTTTTTTATTTAATAGCTCAGTGATCCAGCAAACGGGTTTCCTGATTGTAACAGAAAACCACCCAGACACCATAGATGTTACAGGTGCGTCGCTGTTCTACGACCGGTATGTTAGGCCTACTGTAAAAGCCTATCGCTAACCCTACCCTTCGGGCCGAAACATGACAGTCACATGGTAACAGGAATAGGTAAGGCGATGGATCCCTACCCTAACAATTGCAGCAGCCACTAGTCTATTTAGTCTTGACCTATATTTTAGCCAGCGCTGGCCTTCTGTGAGCTGCTTAGCAGAACGGTAGATGGTTGATTCTACTCAGCAGAACCGGACCAACTTTTTGTTCTCTTCTTAACGATAAAGTTGGTTAAAAACTGGAGACTAAAAATTTCATTAACACTATAGCATTTTTAATGTGTGACCAAAAATAAATATCATAGAGATAGCAAATACAAAACACGTCATTTGACAGCTATTTGATGTACACTTTACCCAGTGATCATCAGTAAAAATATACGCAATCAGCCCCCTGGTGAATGGCGCATTGTGAGGGCTTCAGAGCAAAAGTAAAAGTATCTTCACGCCCATATCCCGGAAGAGGTAGGCAGAGGTACAACCAAGGCACCCACGACTAGCCGAAGACACTAAGTCCCACAATGTGATAGGTGGCAAGCCTTATCGCCAACCGGGCACATTTCCAATCCCGACCAACATTTTTTTTATTAGAAAATTGGAAAAATCCAATTTTTTTTTGGTCGACCCGGGATTCGAACCCGGGACCTCATGCAATCAAGTCCAACACCCGGACCGCTAGACCACAGAGGCGATAGGCTTCAGAGCAAATGCGTATATTACGGGGGATGTAATACCGCCGCCCGCCGCGCGACCATAAACTTGACGTCCATAAAATCGGCGAACGGCTCTGTAAACACGCTTCCTACAGCTTTACCACAATTGGATGGTTAATAAGCCTCGCCGTGAACCTCCGCCGATCACGAGAATCAAATGCGTACGTTTATTTATATGATGAAATATAAGAAACCGATATATCGCCTTAGTTTCGATTGTGCGGTCTATCACGCATATCAAATGTTTATTTTATGAAACTAGCTACGATAGCATTCGATTTTGCCATTGCCGTGTATTGGTTTTGTGTCTAACTATGTCATAAGCAACAGAGAGATCAGAGAGAAAATTGCAAGAAAGCGCTGGTGCTTAAATAAAAAAGGACATGCTCCGTTAACCGAAAAGAAAAGCAGATGAAATGTTGACAAAACAGATACAGCATGCGAATGCGAATAAGGATGTTGGTACCGTGGATACCGAAGTTAACATTTAACAACCAAACCGTTCAGGTTTTAGCCAAAGTGGTGTCAAGGCTCTCCTGCACAAAGGGCACCAAAATTGACTTATTTTACTCAATATAAACACTAAATTCATTAATTAAAAAACAACTTTGACCATTTTTTCGCTCGATGGCGCCAAAACTTAATTTAGATGGGTGTGATAGTTGCAGGTACTAACAGGAAATCTTCGAGTTCACTTAGAGAAACTCTATGAAACAATACGTGATTAAATTAAAATATAACCAATATTACTACTACTTATCTAATATTCAAATACTTACATTACATAATTTAATTACATAATTTCTAAAGTATCTTTACGCCCATATCCCCGAAGAGGTAGGCAGAGGTACAACCAAGGCACCCACGACTAGCCGAAGACACTAAGTCCCACAATGTGATAGGTGGCAAGCCTATCGCCAACCGGGCACATTTCCAATCCCGACCAACATTTTTTTATTAGAAAATTGGAAAAATCCAATTTTCTTTTTGTTGGTCGACCCGGGATTCGAACCCGGGACCTCATGCAGTCAAGTCCAACACCCGGACCGCTAGACCACAGAGGCGATAGACTTCAGAGCAAATGCGTTTATTACGGGGGATGTAATACCGCCGCCCGCCGCGCGACCATAAACTTAACGTCCATAAAATCGGCGAACGGCTCTGTAAACACGCTTCCTACAGCTTTACCACAATTGGATGGTAAATAAGCCTCGCCGTGAACCTCCGCCGATCACGAGAATCAAATGCGTACGTTTATTTATATGATGAAATAAAAGAAACCGATATATCGCCTTAGTTTCGATTGTGCGGTCTACCACGCATATCAAATTTTTATTTTATGAGACTAGCTACGATAGTATTAGATTTTGCCATTGCCGTGTATTGATTTTGAGTATAATCTATGTCATAAGCAACAGAGATCAGAGAAAAAATTGCAAGAAAGCGCTGGTGCTTAAATAAAAAAGGACATGCTCCGTTAACCGAAAAGAAAAGCAGATGAAATGTTGACAAAACAGATACAGCATGCGAATGCGAATGAGGATGTTGGTACCGTGGATACCGAAGTTAACATTTAACAACCAAACCGTTCAGGTTTTAGCCAAAGTGGTGTCAAGGCTCTCCTGCACAAAGGGCACCAAAATTGACTTATTTCACTCAATATAAACACTAAATTAATTAATTATAAAAACAACGTTGACCATTTTTTCACTCGATGGCGCCAAAACTTAATTTAGATGGGTGTGACAGTTGTAGGTTTTAACAAGAAATCTTCGAGTTCACTTAAAGAAACTCTATGAAACAATACATGATTAAATCTATCTAATATTCAAATACTTACATTACATAATTTAATTACATCATTTCTAAAGTATCTTCACGCCCATATCCCCGAAGAGTTAGGCAGAGGTACAACCAAGACACCCACGACTAGCCGAAGACACTAAGTCCCACAAAGTGATAGGTGGCAAGCCTATCGCCAACCGGGCACATTTCCAATCCCGACCAACATTTTTTTTATTATAAAATTGGAAAAATCAAATTTTCTTTGTAATGGCCGACCCGGGATTCAAACCCGGGACCTCATGCAGTCAAATCCAACACCCGGACCGCTAGACCACAGAGGCGATTAATTTCTACTTATCTAATGTTCAAAAGAGTGTCTTTACCTTTTGATGAATTTATTACATCACAACGGCTAAGCCGATTTAAATGAATTTTAATATATGAACTGATTACGATATGATAACATAGACTAAAATTTTATTTCAATATCTGAGGGAGAACTTGGTTTCGATACTAAACGAGGAACTTTGCATAGATACAAAGTCAATTATAATACACAGAAAGAATAAAAAAATAGACATTTTATTACACCTACAGGTTGATGCAAAAGTTAGTTTTTAACATGTTTTTTTAAATTTTAATTATCAATTGTTTTTAATGTTTATAATTCGAACTTTAAAGTACGTTTGCCTCAGTTGCCTTTTACTATCAGGAGACCTATGCGCTTATTCGCTACCTAATGAAATGAAAAAGTATAACATTGTTCGACAAATTTAAAAATTTTGTATTTTTATCATTGTATTTTTATAATACCTCCATGCGTGAATGTCACTAGCTTGGAAATCATTTAAAGCCATTCCAGTCTTTGAAAACATAATAGAAAAGCATAGCGGAATAGGCATATTTAAAATTAAAAATGGTGCACTTTAATCAAAATGTTTGAAAGAGAGCAATTACACGGTCTCCCAGAGTCTAGATCAGTGTTTGCCAAACTTATAACGGTAGGAACAAATAAAATTTAAGTAGATCTAATAAGTCTCCTGTCACTCTTGTATTCGGGTGTTGGACGCGATTGGCGTTGGATGATGATGGTGAATGAATAAACGCAAGCACTTCGTGGAAGCTGTTATTCAGTATTATAAAACACTTTTTAAACCTACTAGGTTACAATGACGTATTGTTAATTATTTGTTTTTATATTATATCACTAACCGACCTCGCCAAATTCGTATCGTTTGACATGAATAAGTACTAACAGTTTGTATGGAAAAAGAGTGTTTTTCCTATTTTCCCTGAAATTTTCTTGGTTTTCCTCTTTATAAAAACCTTGTCCTGACAATAACTAATACGGCAAAAAAAAGCAAATTGGTCCATACATCAACGATGACCAAGGGAAATGGGGGTTCAATTTTTATTTATGTACTAGCCGACCTGACATCATAACGCTTGACATGCACAATAGGCCTTCCATCCCGGCCACAGGACAGCAACGCACCCGTAACATCTATAGTAACACGGTTATTTCTTACCATCAGGAGAGCCGTGCGCTTGTTCGCTGACCTCTACCATAAACAACTTACCTAACAAGCCACTGTCAGTCTGCATAGGAAAAATTAGAAAGTGTTTTTTTTCTAATTTCCTTGCAGTTTTCCCAGTTTTTCGCTTCATGTAATTTTTTTCCTGACAATAACTAACACAATAAAAGAAGAATGAGCGAAATTGGTCCATCCGTTTATGCCAGATGTAATTTTATAACGTTTTAGCTTATACTGTCGCAAATAAAATATATTCGTGTGATAATTGTCTGCACCGTAAAGTACTTGACGGCTGACGTTACCACAGTTAATAAGCTGCCTTCACTTGGCGTCGATTTGTTGGCACCGACCAGCTCAGCGCTGCAGCAAGCACTCACGTCTTTTACAATTATCAGCTAATAGGAACATTTGTTGGGACGTGGGAGGTATACTGAAGTGGCCCAATTAAACACTTTAATTTTCGGATTGTAAAGGAAACATTTATTTAACTCCTTTTAATGATTTTTGTAGATTGACTGACTGTCACATTGATACAAAATAAAACACATCCTGTGAAGTGTGAAGTTTTGACTTGGCAATAAAACAATGACTTGCAATATTTTTGACTAATTTTGGATCGGATCAGATAACCGAGTGTCATTATTTCAAACTGTAAACCGATTTATGTCTGAAGAATGAAATGAAAATTTTACAATTTATTTTTCTTGTGCATACTTTTAGTATAACGTTATACAGGCAGGAAGAGTCACGCTCTGCCTCTGAAAGTGGGTCCGCTTAGAAGCGTGCATACCAGATGAGCTACCTGTAACTATTGCAAATAGTAAAAAATCTCTTTACAAACTTATACAATATATTTTTATAAGTGAAAATTTGTAATTGGCCCTATATAAAATATTTTTTTGTATTATAAATTTTGCTAGCTGTAAGTTTCCCTCTAATGGTAAAATAAAAAATAAAAAAATAAACAAGTGTCCAAGTGGAAAAGTACACTTTCCAGCAGAAATACTTTCAACGCGAATTATTTCACAAATTAGCACACATAGCACTAACATTATATCAGCTAAATAATTACTATCCGATGGTAGTTTAAAAAAGATTACATAACTTTATTCTATATTTTTGTCTTATTCTGACACCTTTCAAACAACATGACTTATTAAGGCGGTGCATCCCTATCGGGACAAATTGCTGCAAGTTATGGTGTTATTAGCACTCTACTACTTGTGGTCTTATTGGTTATGACCTACTAAACCTGTACTCACCTCCTAAACACTGCCCGGTAGGGAGACAAACGACAAATTCTACCCAATGGAACCGCAGTAGCATGGGGAAAAGCAATATGATAAACATATTTTTTTAAACATATTTATCATGCTAATTCTGCGGAGCACGAGAAGTGTCTCTTTTAAGCTGCAGCGACAAAAGGTAAGAGATATAAAATCACACGAAGCATCTCATTTAGGTGAACGAGCCGTCAGCTGTAATTTATTGACCCTTGTAGCTATTCACGAAACGATGATAATATTAATCTAGTGACACGAAGCCACGGTAACGGCACGTCCTGTGATAATGGGGTCACAATGATCCTCGGCCCCACTAATGCACATAATTGAGAAGCCGACACCTCCCGACCCTATATCCTAATATCATTACACCTGACAGTATATCACACACAGTATATAATAGTGTCTGATTTTCAACCAACATTTTTTTTATGACATGACAGAAAATAAGCACACAGCTTTCCTGATGTTGTGAGACTATGGTGGTCTGTACAGCCCAAATATGGGGTAGCATCTAAAGCACCAGCCAAATTTTTAAAAACGGTTTGGGATCGATAGCACCTACGATCTATAAAATAGCTTAGAAATTAAAAAATAATAATTTACACTTTTTATCCGACGCAAAATACAAGATACATATAAGTTATAAAGTAAACAAAGCATGAAACTGGTTCCCACCGACCGCAGTCGCATTTGCAGACTGGTGACGTCACGACTCGTACTGTGTACGACGTAGCGTGACAACTAGTGAAGTATTTTTACGGACTGTTTTAAATGAATGTTTATGAAAGTAAATGCTACAATTTGGTATCAATATTTAAAGTGCATTACCATTTAAGCTCATATTCCCTTACATTGATATTTGGCCGGTTCTTTCAAAGTTACCCTGTATAATGTAGAAGTGTCGCTTTCCTATGGCAATGGTGTTACGCTTAGTGACGAAGTTTACTAGGAATCCTACTCTTCGTACCGGGATATGACACTGTCAATATAGCGGCAGAAATAGGCAAGGCGGTGAATTCTCACTTGCGTAATTTTCTGCGCAGCACTTTATCACCAGGGGTCTTATAAGTAACGAGTATAGGATAACTCCTCTTACGAACCTCTTACGAGCTGCCAGGAAGAGAGGCCTATTCCAAACAATTCTAAATGGTCTGTTGTTAAAAGAGATACAGACCAATACGGGGAACAACGAAAACGGAAGTTCTCAATTTGAAGTGCGTGTGTGAGTGCGTTTGTGCGTGTGTGTAGTGTTTGTGTGTTTGCCTGTGGAGGATGATTTTAATACAGATGTTTTTAAACGTTCAAATAATTACTTTTATAAGTTCGTACAATTGAAAACGATACATGGAGAAGAAATCCGACACTTAGTATCTCAATAAAATCAATTCTACCTCACCCAGCGTAACTACGCACTCCACCGCGAAAATATAATGTTGTTGGTTCTATAAATACACGAAACCATTATAATACCAGTGTTGGAAATTATTTGAAAATATCAAACATTTGTTTCCATTTCGTTAATAAATAATACGTAAATGGAGGATTTCTACACAAGTACCACAATTCAGTTACGAAAATATATGTATATATGTAAAATATAAATGATGAATTAATATTTTTTTGTATTGTATTACGTGAAGAGACTGTGAAATATAATTATGATGGGAATATGAATTCATGGCATATAGACACCACCAACGTATTACTCAGTGTCCTCTAACCGGAGAAGTGAGTACTGTGAATTACAAACAATATGCCAGCACCACGCGCTGTGACGTTATTTGTCATTCTCATTTTTCATTCAATTATTATTTGTTCATGTTTATAAAAGATCCGTTTGATATTGGTAACAAAGATGCTACGCTTGCTTGCGGCGAATGCGGGGCGCCGCGAGGGGCAGCGGAAGAGGGGTCGCATTCCAGCGGTTGATTCGTTCGAGTTGAATAGCGATAACACTATTTGCCAGGCAAAGGGGAAGACGGTTTTGCAACACTGGGAATCCGGACCATTACAAGAAAAAAAAAGGTGTCCTAAATTCTAGCATACGATACAGAAGACACATTTCTATCAATTTTTAAAGAAAGAGACTTATGTATCTTTGGCTGGACGTGGTTCTGCCTCTGCAAACCTTTTCTGAGATAGGGGCGTGAATATAACCATACATAAAAAAATGCCTCTACTAAACAGAACGGTATATTAAAAGGACCTAACTACCCGCGTAAACGGTAAAAAAGGAATTAAACATTTCGCTAATGGAGTTGAACCTCAATAGATCAAATAGTTAAATCATTCGTCGGTTTGAGATGTGAGGCTGCAGGTTAAAATCTTATTTCAGGTGATTTTTTTTTTAATTTTGTAGATATTCATCAGCACAAGGCAAGTGCTAAATTTGAAATTCTTTAAAAGGGCACATTCAAATAAAAAAATATATAACATAGATCATATCGCTGTTTGTTCTTAAATATGCTTACATCTTTAAAACTACGCAACGGATTTTGATGTGATGAATGACAGTTTATGTGTATAATAATAATATATAAATTTGTCCACACGTGCAAAGCTGGGACGGGCTTTTAGTAGTATCTGTATGAACAATGAACATGCAACAAAAAGAGCTCAGGATTTTAGTCCGAGCGTTAACAGGACACTGCAGACTCCATAAACATTTCAACAGAATGAGCCTAGCAGAAGAGCCTGATTGTAGAGCTTGCTTGGAGGCAGAGGAAACGGCAATGCACGTACTCTGTGAGTGCCCAGCACTTAACCAAGCAAGAAGTAGAATTCTGGGTAAGCACACAATCCCCAGGATATTAAGCTGATAAGTCCCAAGCGCATTGTACAGTTCCTTGAGACTGTCGGCCTTGCGGAACTTATGTAAGCTTAATGAATAAGAGGCGTGATCATAATATATCTGTCAAGGTCACACTGATCCTCGGGATTGTTTGAACCATACTCTTTTCTTTTATTTTCCTTTCTTTAGGTTTTGGCAATCTCATTAGTATTTTTGCCATTAGTCAAGTAGAAATTTGTATTAAATTTTATATCAATTATAATTAGTCATCAGACATAAGTCGTCAGTAAGTCATGTCAGGCTCTTGGGTAAAGCGGCGGCCTTTTTACACAAGCTCATGTAATGAGATTTGGCGGCAACGAGGAAATGTATGATACGCTCATTTCTTCATGATTATTTCATTTGTGTACTTTAACTGAACAAAATTGTACAAAATGCCACCAAAATTGACCACTTTCACTCAAAATTAACACGAAATACAATAATTATGAAAAACTTCGACCATCTTTTCTCTCGATGGTCTTTAATACTAATTGTAATAATCATCTATATGAACAAATTCAAACTGACAAACTTACATAAAATTATTGTATTTCGTGCCTCGTACGCAATGAAATTGCAAAACTCCTTTTAATTTATTTTTTGTATAATAAAACCTAATTGACGCATTAAACAATTCAATATAATGATATTATTACGAATAACAACATAACAAAAAAATCTTAATCACATGTTAATTTTGACAGATGACAATCATTAGCCTAAAAAAACTGTACTTATTTAACAAACTTTTTGAGTTCCAAAATAGCTCAAATGAAAGCGGCGAATTGAAAATTTATTTGGTAGTTTCTTAAAAACACTGCCTCAAACTGCGTTATAGTAGATTTCATGTTATGTGACCTTTTTGAAATCCTTTCTATCATTTGATGTCTATTTGTAGTATTAAAAATAATTAAAAAGCACTAAACCAATCTCAGTCACTGTTATTTTAGTGTTGTATATCGAAGAAAGCTTACAACATACCAATACCTCAGTCATATAATTCAATTATACATATAAAGTCCCATGCTTGTGACTGGGTGATAAAGACCACTCCTTATTTGACAATAGCAGAGTACGTATTCTGTTTAAAATATAAAATCGTCGAGTTATATTAAAACTCTCTAGAAATTAAACTTTTAGTTATCGCTAACTTTTAACCTGACCTCCGACCCCTAGGCGGCCGTCAAGATAAAAGAATCAGTTAAATTTATAGACGTCGTGGGATTCAACAAATGACTGTTTCTTCATTAAACTGTAAATAGATTTCTAGAAAGCACTTGACCTGGTTACTTTATTGACTGCTATTTTTATAAAAGCTTTCAATTTTTGTCTAAAATGAGATTGCTTTTAAAATTCTGAATCAAGTTTTACAACTTTTTTACAAATAACACAAACTGAAACTAGCCCCAAAATAAGCAAATTTTAGGTTAGTGTTATGAGTGTTGGTGAACGATGTTAAGATATTCATATTTTTAAATAAAGAATCACTTGTACTGTTTTACGTATCACTTTTTGTTTATTTTTTTGTAAATAGCCTACCGGTTTTGCTTATACAGCATCATCAGGGCTAAAACTCAAACTACCAAGTGCCGTTGATGGAAAATATCAAAGATAATAAGAGACCTCACAGAGTAAACTTGATAACCATACCCAGATTCGAATACAAAGATATTAAGATGTTCACTCGTTGCGAACGCAATTTGTTTATTTCTTTTATGTGTATACGTTAACCCCTCGACCAAAAAAGCGGTTATCTTCATACAACCTCCACTTAACTACCGCGTTTTATACTTTATCATATAAATACACACAGAGCTATTGTAACAGCGGGTTACGTTTTTTAACCCGCTTTCTACAAAGCTAATTTTCCAGCAAGATTTTTTAAGTTTAGTCAGACATGAATGTGCTGTTCAGGTAAGACATTCATCATCACCATTTAAACTTTAGAAAATGTCAAAAACATTTTTTTTAATGTCGTGCTTCCATATGGCTGCAATTTTAATACGTTGTAATTTACTACGTATAAGTCCAAAAAATTGGCAAACTATTTCGATAGTTGCAAGTAGGTGCCCAAATGTAGCAAACATTTTCCCGGATAGTAACTTAAGATATGTTCCCAGTTCCCACAATGTTAAACTTTTGAGGGTGTATCCAATAACTTGTTTAAAAAGTAAATACACCAGCCTATTCTGCCGGCTATAAGCATCTGCCAGAAGAGAACCACAGAATTACGTATTAGTTATTATTGAAGCATGCGACTAATGACTAACATCGGAGAAAGCGTATTTATGGCATAAATTTATGTTTGGAGATAGCTAGGAGGCTGGCTAGCATTATGGTACTTTTTCCAACGACTCCAAAAAGAGGAGGTAATCAATTCGATTGCATGCTTTTGTAGTAAGTACTTTACGTGACTACTCGGCCAATCGCGATTTCGATTCAATCTTTTCTTGCACCGTTCTTTTCCGAAATTGATCTATGTTGATGACTCTAATAATGACATTGTAAATATGGATTGTAAATTAAACATAATTAAGTATAACTCAAAAACTACTAATTTGTCATAATAAAATTTCCAAGGTCATTGTCAAGGTCCCTTGGAGTCATTAACTATCTTTCGAAAAAAGAATTACCAAAGTCTGACATGACAATGAAATAAACGGAGTTGATTTTGCAGTTTTACTACGTTTTAATTATTGACCGATATTCAAATCAAGTAAATAATATAACGTTTATTGCTACAGGTCATCTTTAAGGAAAAAATATGGACTGTCCGTTTTGTACGCTACGAAAATAAACTCGTATCACGTGGCAAATTCGCATATTGAAGCGAACAGTAGCCAATTAGGACAAGGGTTGTGAGCTCGTACTACAGTTTGAACAAATTAATGGAGCTCAGTCAGAGTGGGCCTCGGTCACGCGAGCGACCGACACGCGCGCCAGGAGCATGAATATCTGGGCTACCCTCAACCTTTTATTCTTGAATACTCTAAATATTTAAACAGTTCCTGTTTTCGCTGGTTTATAACTGGTTCATAGATATTGCTTGTGTTATGTGGACTATTTTTATATAGAAAACAAAAAGATGGCTGTCCCATTGTTAGGATAAAACTATCAACTATATTAAACTAAAAAAAGTAATACAGCTATTTTCCGATAAAGAGTGGGATTGAAAGAAATTGTAAGTGTTGAATGAGAAAGGTCATGCTCCGATGGTTCGGTCATGTGGAAATAATGACAGATGAAAGATTGACAAATTAGATAAAAAATGCGAATGTGGATAGATATAGATACCCGGGGAGACCAAGGTTGACATTCCACGATCAAATCGCTCAGATATTATCCATAAGTGGTGTCAAGAGTCTCCGAAACCGGCATGTTTGTATGAAAAGGGTAATAATTAATGTAGAGGAAGGTAGACAAGTTTGCCAGTATCGTGAGATTTGGCACTCGATACTCTCAGCCTACCACGTAAGGGACTTGGCGTGAAGATATATATAGATATATGTGTGTGTGTATATATATATATATATATATATATATATA
>NJDC01010899.1:0-16115 GCA_002245475.1 Calephelis virginiensis | reverse complement strand
GGTCCTTAATTTTCACATCAATACATAAAAAGGTTTTATTAGAGAATCGCGATAATGTCGAATTAGTCGATTTTAGGCTGACTAGAAAGCTTAAAACATTGGTGGTAATTTTGTTGTGCACTCACTAAAATCATTTTTAATTATCGCTGCCTTCTTTTAACGAAAGTAATAGATAGAGATAAAGTATTTTAGTGTTGTCAGATTAGTCTGTATACGACATTTCTACAGACGTTTAGACTAATCTTACAAAATCGAAAATGATAGCATGCATCTAAAATTAGTTTAGCTTGTACACAACAGAATCACCACTAGTGTCGAATTAGTTGACGGTAGCTAACTAAAAAAGTTAAGACATTAACTGCCTTGCTGCAAAAAAAAATGTTTAGTCATCTGTTTATATAAACACTGTCTAAAATTTATATCAAGTACTTTATTTTGCTAATTCCGCGTAAGCAGTGTAACTGTTGTGGCAAATAATCCTCCAAACGACACAGAATGTGACAAGCCTAACTGAAGTTCCCACCACCCACCTCCGCGACCAGAACACGAATAAAGGGAGAGCTCGGAAAACAATATAAATTGTCACATTCTTTACATCCTACCTAAAGTTCCCACCACCCACCTCCGCGACCGGAACACGAATAAAGGGAGAGCTCGGGAAACAATATAAATTGTCACATTCTTTACATCCTACCTAAACTTCCCACCTCCCACCTCCGCTACCAGATCACAAATAGTCTTGTGTCGTCGTTTCACATTCTTTACATCCTACCTAAAGTTCCCACCTCCCACCTCCGCGACCAGATCACAAATAGTCTTGTGTCGTCGTTTAAGTACGATACGGTCGATTTCCTGAGGATGCCTCGGTGTCGAGGCGAAACGTACGTCGAGTGCGATTTGGTGTTCTCTGTGGTGAGTGGTTTTGTTTCCCGTGTTCGGACTCTATTTGTGATCTGGTCACGGAGGTGGGAGGTGGGAACTTTAGGCAGGGTTGTCACATGTAACGAACGTGACAATTTATATTGTTTCCCGAGCTCTTCCTATATTCGTGTACTGGTCGTGGAGGTAGGTGGCGGGAACTTCAGTGAGGCTTGTCACATTCTTTGTCGTTTGGAGGATTATTTGCCACAACAGTTACACTGCTTCCGCGGAATTAGCAAAATAAAGGCTTATTTCACATTTCTTAATTGTTATAATGGATTTACGCAAAGTAACGCCTGATTCAATAAAATACACAGTACTTGTTAGAAACATACCACACATGAATCTTGAGGCAGCATGTAATTGGTTGACAATCTAATTTTAGGCAGTGTTTAGTAAGAGATTTGGTCAAAGGTTATTTAAAGTTTTTGTAGCAACGCGGTTACAGTTTTTGGACAATATCAATATCAAAAGCAAAAGTTTATTTTTGTCATCATTTAAGTTGCAATAGAGCAATCGTATGTGCATAATAGGGTATATTATGACTATTTTTTCCCATAACACTGGCCTACACTCATTTTGGTGCCTAAGATTTGATCCCTGATTTTGGGTATATTTGATGAGCTGATACAAGAAATCTAGTATTTTTTTCATATCAGCTCCTGATCATATATTCGAAAAGAAATACATATTTTAGAAAAAAAAATATTTAGAAATTATACATTAAGAACATTTTTTGTGATTTTCTTGAGTGAGATTGTCCTGGATAATTTACACAATTAATGTCATAAAAGTAATTGTAATTAGGACTGATTTCGAATGAAACCAGAGAAAAGTTAAAATGAGAATTGTTGGTAAACTAGAGCTGTCAGCTGACATCTAGTAGCAACAATGTAATTCATACTGCCTACTCTATCTATTACAGATGCGAACAAAGCTGTAACAAACCAAAAATTTGTTTCTGTAGGCCAGTGTAATGTGTATAGAAATATCACTAAAAGAATTAGTTGGCTATTACAAAACCTTCCTGAGTAATAGCAACATCAAAATTACATTTTTGAACTTGCAAAAAAGACTATTATATTAAAGTGTATTCGAATGTGACGTTACTTTCTAGGATTTTGTATGCATCACGCAGGAATTTTGTTCAATAGCTGCGTTTCTGGAGTGGTTTTTTTATACACTAGCGACCCGTCACTGGTAAACCATCCTCTTCAATCACTTTATCTATTAAAAAAACCGCATCATAATCCGTTTCGTAGTTTTAAAGATTTAAGCATACAAGGGACGTAGGGACTTTTATACTATCTAGTGAAATTTGTTTTAAATAGCGAGCATTATTCATTGATCATATTATTTTTTAATAATTTAATACTTTAGAAATTGGTTTACCCTTCCACATTTAAATTATGTGGGTGTGCGTTTGCATATGCGTGTGCGTGTCAGTGTGTCTGTGACTGTGACTATCTGTTTGTCTGTCTGTGGTATCATAACTTTTGAACAGATGAACCAATTTCGATGTGGATTTTTTTCTTCGGTTACTTTAAATGTTAGTAATAACGTATAAAATTTATACTCGCCGCTTAGTTCCGACGGTCCGGGCCGAAACGGAACGTAATACTATATTATGTCGATTATGCAAAGCAAAGCTGTAAACGAAACATAACGCTCAGTATATGCTATTTCATCGTAATTGGCCTGATTTAATGTGCAATTATAGTTAATGAAATAATTTCTAGATTGAGTGGGCACGAATACTTGGTTGTAGACTTTTTAAGAACATTTTCCTTATTACAAATCAAGACATTTAAGAACCGTTCTGTGTATCAAAGAAATTGGAACAGAATTTGGATTGGGAAAACATTCCAAATCCCTGCGAATTGTAATGATTGGAATGCAAATTGTTCACTCTCTCAAAAGGGATTTGTAGATTTTTTACAGATTTTATAAATGTAATTTCGTTCGTAAAAATCCATTTATACTTTTCTTTAAGAATGAATGAAAAACAAGCTTTAATCTCTTTCATTGTACAAAAAAAAGAATTAGAAATTAGGAAAACGACGACATAGAAATTCTCTTCACCACTTTTTTAGGCTAAAATTTTTTTTAATAGTATTTTTTGTAACTTTTTGGACTATTGCGGTAAAGGTGGCGGGAAAACTACCTGAAGCTCTTGACTCTAGACCAGAGCCATCTTGGTAGATGAATTACATCGTAAAGTATGGTACATCCAACGCTTCTGACGTACAGCTTGTAATTTACATTGAAAATGGCTCTGCTGGGAAGCATATACCTGTACCTCGCATTTTGAAACTATAAAAGGTGTTGATTTTTTATTAAAACCACTATATGATTGCTTTTTGCATTAAAAAGTATTTTCACAACCACATCCCCGAAGACGTAGGCAGAGGCACAACCAGGGCACCCACGACTAACCGAAGACACTAAGTCCCACAGTGTGATAGGTGGCAAGCCTATCGCCAACCGGGCACATATCTAATCCTGGGCAACGATATTTTTATTAGAGAATTGAAAATATATATTTTCTAATTATGTTTTTGATACCCGACCCGCGGATCGAATCCGGGATCTTAAGAAGTCAAAACCGACGGAGGACCGCAAGACCACAGAGGAGATTCTTGCATTGTGTAAAAACATATTGATACTAGATTTTAGTTTTGATTACGTTGGATATATTTACCGTGTTATGACATAATTGATGGATATTTGTTAGAGTGGCTCTGCGGCAATCCACGACACTGTAAACCTACTTACTATTAAGAAACCCTAAGTTTAAACTTTTAAGAGATTACCGATGCCTCCATAGATAGACCAAATGTGAACGTTTAAGTAAAAAAAGTATCTTCACGCCCATATACCCGAAGAGGTAGGCAGAGGCATAACCAGGGCCCCCACGACTACCGAAGACACTAAAACCCGCAATGTGATAGGTGACAAGCCTATTGCCAACCGCGCACATATACTATCCCGAGCAACGTTTTTTGTTATTTGAAAATTGGAAAAACCCAAATGTGAAAGTTTAATACGGTAAAACTAAATATATAATTATTTGAAAATATTTGACCCCCGTCAAATATTTCGTTTGCTTACTGTACTAAATAGTGTACCTAAATAAAAAATCGAATAATATAACAAAAACCAGCGTAACATTTCGTTCCTTCTAAAATTGAGTGTACATTTGCACTAGTTTCTTGGTCTTGACTTCACTTCTTGAGTTTCCGGGTTCGATCCACAGTTCGGGCAATTAAAAAAAATAGTAAAGTGTGTTGTAGTAGTATTAATAAAAAATGCGTATACAAAGGAATTCCACCAAGTGCCGGCGATGAAAATGTAAATTCCATTAAACTAGTTTTACTGTGATTTAATAAATCCTCGAATATTGCTAGTCGAACAACGTTAATGAGATGTCACGATTGGGTTGACGACTGCCGACACGAGCGTGCACGAACGGTTAAACCTTTAATAATACATTAATTAGAGATGGTAATTATTTCCGCTTCAACCAGCGCCAGATTAAAAAAACTTTCTATGTTTTATATAAAACAGAAAACTTTTTTGTATTTTAAGTTGTGAACACGATTTTATTCTGATAGTTAGAGACAACTGCCGCATATGGGGCAAAAAGTGTCTTCACACTCGTATCCCCAAAGCTAGGCAGAGGAACAACCACGCCACAAACGAGTAACTGAAGTCACTAAGTTAGAGTATATGTAATATGCAGGCCTATCGCCAATTGAATATCCAATCCCGGGCAAAGCTGTTTTTTATTTTATTAGAAAAATGAAAAAACTCAATTTCTGACCCTGACCTGGGGATCGACACCGGGACCTCATGAAGTCAAGTCCAACGGACCGCTAGACCACAAAGGCGATAACCGCCAATGGAAATCGTACCTATTTAACTGTCGTGATTTTTTTAGAGGAATTTGAAACCTAATGATAAGAATCTGCAGTTATCCATAAAAAAAATGCAATCTCATCGAAGCTAGAGCTTTTCCTTAACTGCAACCAGCCAGTACTGGGATAATGCAACATATCGAATGACAACTGAACATCAGTTTCTCTAAAACACCTGAGTTGTTCAGAAATGTATGAACTTTAAACCTATCCATCGCTTGCAATTCTACAATACACAAATTCGGCAGCAAATAGAGGATGGTCTCTTTACTGGGACTCCGCAGTGGTGCACCTTTCTTTTGACCGCATTAAATATTAGTAGGGGAGCCCGCGATGCGAAATGTGTAGTAACTCCAGCGTAATTGGGACCCATTGCACTTTGTCGATTAAATAGTGGAAAGAAAAAAGGTCATGTAAGGTTTTTCTTTTTAGCGGTGCGTTAAGTGTCTAGAAGCTAAAATAGCAATTTCAGTCACTTGATCATAGCCAAACTCATCAAATATTAATAATATATATCCCTAATGTGTCTCCGATGACAGAAATATGTCAATCAGACAGATTGATGTAATAGACAATTAACACATATTATGACTTAGTTTTTGAAAGTTTCTGAACCTCCTACTCCCGTACGTCTTGTTCAAATCATCAGAAAATTCAAACATAGACTTATTGGCATGTAATAAGCCCGCCATACTTTAATCTGACACGCTCGAGTATATTTTCAAGCCAAAACAAATTAGACAGACAACCCTACATGCGCGTCTCTATGTAGAGATTTGATACATAATGGAGGTGTTCAACAATGGTACAGGGTATCTCCCATACCTTAATCTGACGCGCCTGAGTTAGTCCAAAAATCACCTCTTGGGCTCCCCTACTGTGTAGAGCGTTTCAAACCGTCAACGCGCAATTTTTTTCCAATCAGCTTGATCCTTTGAGTCTGGTAGAGATGTTGCTTCACTTAGCGTCTTCAACCATATTCACCACGAAAGTGCTAAAAGGAATTGATTGGATTGATAACAGTCGCTGAGTTTTACCTTTAGATATCGCAGCAGAGCTTAAAATGACGCTTAGATCCTCGATACATGGCGATCCTGCCGTGCGATTTAAACGGCATTCCATACTTTGTACGAGATCTTTGCGGAAACAGTTGTCAACGAGGATGTTTCTAAACGGATACGACTTGGGAACTTTAAGAAAGAGAGTATTATTTTTGAATGTTCGGCATCGGATATGATCGGATCACTAAATAAAAAAGTTAAGTCAGTAAAATTGTTTTTATGGTCAACGAAGAAGTGGAAACATGTTCAAGATTTTTTTAGTGACAACTGACTGATTCATCACCGCCGAGCAAAAACTGTAAAGATTAGGTTGAGGGGGTGAAATACGGGTTGAAAATTTGTATGGAAGACCTTCATTTTTTTAATTTGGAAACATTAAACTTTATTTTTGGACTAATTAAAAATTGGGTAGATACGTATTTAAGCGTTTTTGGAAATTCAGGGTGTTAGGGGTTGTATGAAAGTTTGTATGAAAGTCATTATCGATGAGGTACAAAAAAGTCTCTCATTAAAATAATGTAACAACTATTAAATAATCAAATACGGTGGGTATTGATGATAATGAATCATTAAACAATCAAATTAAACAATATTTGTCTACTTTTTTATTAATTTTGTTTTGCAAAAAAATTCTTTTTGTGTTTTAATGATTTCTAAAAAAAAGTATCTTCACGCCCATATCCCCGAAGTGGTAGGCAGAGGTACAACCAAGGCACCCACGACTAGCCGGAAGACACTAAGTCCCACAATGATTTCTATGTCAAATAATTACTTTTTATATTTGGTTTCGATCTTAATTTATTTCAATCTATTTGACATAAGGATACCTGTCAACTTATATAGTTGAATAGTCATTCCATTTTTAAGCATGTCTTTTCATGGCAGATGAAAGACAGATATAACAGAGCCATTACCATAAGTTGATATGGATTACGTTAGGTAAATTAAATCTTATTAAACTTTTGGTCTAAAAGTGAGTTTCTCTTAGTTACCCATAAAGGCGCTGTTCAAAGCTTTCATACAAATAATTTACAAAAACGGTAGCGACTATAGTAACCTTGACAAGCCGTGAAATCATCGTAAAGGGTCAGATATATACCGCGAATACACGTATATAGATTTTTTGCTACATGGCCAAACTTTTTTATTTAAAAATGTATGACCCATATTCAACCAAATATATAATAAACTATATGTTTGGTTACTGCAAACTTTATTCCACCCGTCCAGTTTGTAAAGAAAAATATTAAACTGTAGTTTTTCCTAGTTTTCTCGCGGTCGAACAAGATAAAAATATCCTACGTCCGTTTCCTGTTTCTAAGCGAAGTTATATCAACTACTATCAAATTTCATCCAAATCGGTTCACCTGCTCTTGGATTATAAATAGTGTAACTAACACGAATTTTTTTACATAGATAGATAGTTATATATAAATACACTAGCTGTTACCCGCGGCTTCGCCCGCGATAAATTGAGATGTCTCGCACTCGATACTCTCTGCCTACCCCGTAAGGGACTTGGCGTGAAGATATGTATGTATTTATGTAAATTGAGATGTAAGCTATCCTATCCCTCAAGTTGGATCGAACTGCACATGGTATGCGAATTTTATTATAATCGGTTAAGTGGTTTAGGAGTCCATTGAGGACAAACATTGTGACACGAGATTTATATATATTAGAGTCATTGAAGAAGGAATGAATAATCTCAGTTTCGAGATATTGAAACTTGGTTTCCTGCATCAAATATTTAAATTCAACTTTGTGTTGAGGTTTTGTTCGCATCTGTGTGATCTAATCCGGGTTGATTCAGGCACCTTTGTATCAGATTGTTAGAGAACTTTATCAAAGCTGCTTTGTGCGAACATTACAAACGAGCTGGCTCAATTGGGTAAGTCCTTCTCATACTCGGGGAATCGTATCGAGTATTCATATAAAGACATATTTAAATAAATTTAAAAAACTATTTTTAGTTATTTATTATTACGTCAACAAAACTACGCAACTTTACACGGAAATAGATATCACTGCGTAGTATAAAACAAATTCGCTTCCTCTGTCCCTATGTCCCTTTGTATGCTTAAATCTTTAAAACTACGCAACGGATTTTGATGCGGTTTTTTAATAAAATAATTGAAGAGGAATGTTTATATGTATATTTCATAACTGTGCGAAGCCGGGGCGGGCCGCTAGTTTTAAATATGTTTTCGGATCACTAGCCAACGCCGCATTCTTATTTTATACTAGCAACCCGTCCGAGCTTCTAATTAAATAAGAATTAAATCAATATTAATGAACGGCGGTATGTGTGTGTGTGTGTGTGTGTGTGTGTGTGTGTGTGTGCGAGCGCGAGCGCGCGTGTGTGTGTGTGTGTGTGTGTGTGTGTGTGTGTGTGTGTGCGTGTCTGTCTGTGGCATCATATCTTTTGAATGGATGGACTGATTTTTATGCTGATTATTTTGTTTAATAGCTGACATGATTGAGATAGTTCTTACTACATGTAGGTTATGTACAATTTTTAATTTAAGTTACTTTATTGTAGAATTTTGTTAGTGCAAAAAACGTATCTACTTAAATTAGAATTACGAACCTATACGATTTTTCTACCAGGTATTCTTCAGCCTAACTACCATAACTAGGACAAGCAACCTTGGGAAAACCAGCAACTGCCTTACCTAGACTTTGACTAAAGACAGTCCGCAGGTTACTCCGAACCTGTTAAAGTATGAGACAGGACTATTACAAAGTAAGTGCACTTAGTTCCAGTGTTTATTTGATTACGGTCTTTTATCACTTAGAGTTGGTATGCTATTTGCGTCTTTCTGCTTTTATTTCAAAATTAATATTATCCTTATTAATCGTTCTTATTAATAATATCCTTGGACAAAACACAAATTTTGATTCAGCCCCAAAATAAGCAAGTAATATGCTGGTGTTATTTGAGCTAGTCAACAACAGTAATACATACGAATTCTTAAATTGATAACAGTACTAATTTAATAAACACCCAGACCTGGTTATACAGACATCTAATGTTCTTCACACAAATGTTTTCATCAGCCGGGAATAGAATCCGACTCTCAGGGTTGGTCGGTGAATAAAGACGTGTACGCTACACTTCGGCCTAGAAGACAAAAAAATTTCGATGTCACAATATGATATGTAGAAAATCGATTGCGAAACGGACACTTTTGAATACAAGGAATAAAAAAATACATTTTGAGTTTCCCGGTAATCGAACACTGTAACTGTTGTAGTCAGTACTAACACCGTACCACTAAAACACAGAAAATGTGTCTATTTATTTGTCGACCAGTATACTTATCTCATTAAAATCGCTGTAGGATCAAACCTAGAATAAGTTTAGTCATAATAGTATCGGGAATGGATTATTTGTTTATGGTCCCAAATTCAAATTTTTGTTTTCTTTTTTATTGTTAGGTTGGCACAACTGTGTTCCATTTTGGCGCGGAGTTTGAGTTGCATCTGTTATTTATATTGAATTTGCTGCTGTATTTAGTTATGTCATATTTAGTATGTATTGCGAATTTCATTATTGGACAAAAACAGGGAACAAAGAGTTTGTCTGAAATTTCACATCGCCAATGGAAGTTCGTATTTAGTTGATGAAAATGTTACAAAAGGCTTACGATGAATTAACTTTATCAAAACCTCGTCCTAATGAAAGTTATAAAGCGTTCGAAAGCGGTCGAGATGTGATGGAAGATCTCCGTCGCTGTGGTAGGCCATCAACGTCTGCAACTGAAGATAACATCGCAAAATTGAAGGAAACAGTAACTGAAAATCCTCCTTCAAATTTGAGACAGATAGCCACCAAACCTGCATCTCACTAGTCATCCGTATCAATATAATTAATCATTAGGGTATGAAACATGTTGCCGATCGGGTAGACCCGAAAGACCTGATTTTTTTCCAAAAACCCAATCGCATGAAAGTCGCATTGTCACTGGTGACAAGACATGGGTTTACGAATTTGACATGCAGAATAGTCAAAAACCTTCGGAGTGGCGCCTTTCAACTAAAACGAACCCAAACAAACTGAGCAAAACTCATCCAAAACTCAAATTCATGTTTTCTTTGACTATGCGGTGTTGTGCAATCGGGACTCTTGCTGAAAGGTAAAATGGTAATGATTAAATAGTAAGGAATATTATTTGAGCATTATGCAACATTAGAGCAAATTCGATGAAAAGGCCAGATTTGTTAAAAGAAAATTCTTGGATTTTGACCAAACACACAAAAATATCATTGAACAACCACCACATTCACCAGACATGGCTTCAGCCGACTTCTTTTTTTCCTTAACTCAAGTTACTAACTCGTGGCACCCATTTTCACTCGATAGAAGACATAAAAGAGAATTCGCGGAGAGAACTGAACTCAATTCCGGTATCAGCGTTTAAAAAATGTTTTGATGATTGGATTATTGGAGTATCGTTTATGAAGGAGCATAAAAGTTGTAGGTGATAAAATCAATTTTGATGAACAAAAAAGACAGTTTATGTATTCTTAATATTTTTCCGGTAATTTGTGGACAGAGTAATATAAGTTAGAAAACAGTTAAGCGTTTTATTGAAGGTACTGAATGACTCGACCTGACCTATTAGTTTGATAGACTTCAAGATTTTGTGTTACTGTATCTTAACGCCCATATCCCCGAAGAGATAGGCAGAGGTACAACCAAGGCACCCACGACTAGCCGAAGACACTAAGTCCCACAATGTGATAGGTGGCAAGCCTATCGCCAACCGGGCACATTTACAATCCCGACCAACATTTCTTTTTTTTTAATTAGAAAATTGGAAAAATCCAATTTTCTTTATGTTGGCCGACCCGGGATTCGAACCCAGGACCTCATGCTGTCAAGTCCAACACCCGAACCGCTAGACCACAGAGGCGATTGTGTTACTGATTAAACTATTAGTTGATTAAACTTCGGGTTTTAATGTGTCTAAGTGTACTTTTACTTATGTAGAGGTTGAGATTTAGTGTGCCTGAGTTTACTATTAGTTAAGTCGATTTTGAGATTTAATGTGCATGTGCGTACTTTTTGTAATCTAGACGTCGATTGTTAGTGTGCGTGAGTGTACGTTTTGTAATGTAGAAGTCGATATTTTGTGTGCCTGAGTGTACTTTAGTTCAGTAGACGTCAAGATTTAGTGCAACTGAGTGTACTATTAGTTGATTAGTGAGAGCTGTTACTGAATGGCTCAGTCTCATTATGCGTGAAGTACTCTCCAGTGTACCTAGCGCGATAAGGGCCAGTCGAATCAGGTCAGATCTAGATCTAGATCCCTGGCCACTACATCAAAGGACTCGATAAGATCATGTCAAGTCACTTTAACATGGACACTGCTATGGGACTGCATTGCGTCACTCCGATTAAACTCGCTTCGATTTTGCTTTAAACATTTTAACGGACTTCAAAAAAAGGGTGGGGATTTTTATATGCGTAAGCTGATTTCTCAATCACCTGCAAACGAATTTATTTAGTTTTTGAAGTTATACTTCTTTAAGCGCATTATGAAAAAAATATGAAAGTGAAATTTTAAGATCCGTCACACAAAAGTCACAGAAATTTCAAGATGCGCGCGCATCTATTTAGGTATATAAACAAGTGCAATTTGTACATTTTTTGTTACACAACTTTTTTTGAAACCGACAACTTTTTAAACCGTCATTGCCACGTCAGAATCTGTTGATTTGATCCCCGGAAGTTCGAAAATATTAATTTTGTGTGTTTTTAGACGATGCAATCAGTTTGGCGCAACTTTCGTATCAAAAAAATAAAAAAATAAGTTTGCTATGTTTTTTGTTCGCCCAAATCACATGACACTATTTGTCTTATATCTGAATGCCTTTCGATTTACTTTCAAATTACACGGGTTATACTTTTTCAAGTAAACTTTATACAAATTCAGGTTTGCTATGTATCTATGAAAGTCCCGCCTCTTATTACGTACCTAGTATTTATATACACTTTGGAAGCAATATTGAAATGATAAACGAAAACTAAGGATGGGGCGAAAGCTCCCCGTACTTTAATCTTAAACTACATTTTTCTTTAACATGCAAGGTGTTTTTAGAAACAATAATGAAATTCCTAACACTATTTCTTAAAGTCAAACTTTAAAACAAACAACCCTTCTTTAAGATTAAAACAAGTAGAATGAAAAATGCAAGGAAAATAGTGTTGATAAAAAAAAACTTTCAACCAAAATTCGTTTTTCTCGAGATGTAATTTATAGTTTCTAAGATAAAGCCAGTTTTCTAAATTTCCATTTACCCATACACTGTAAAAAAAAAGTTGGATTTTTTAAGCCAAAAATGTTAACCCTCCAAATAGTGCTAACCTATTACTTTTTATTTTGCATTGTTTTTTTCTCTATCTTAGGTGAACTGTAAGATAACTCTTGTTAGAGATAAGCTCGCCTTTTGTACATAATTTATATTTGTGTTTTCTCGCTGTCAATTCTCTATTACATGTGCAATAAAGAGTAAAATAAATAAATATTGTTACTTGGAGACAGCAGGCCAATTAATGGTGCTCTCAATATTATATTATATGCTTAATCTATGTTTGCTATTACAGAACCATTAATGTACGCGTCTGATTCGCAATAAGGTTATTTTGCTTCTGTGTATATCCGAATAGCTCAATTTAGAAATATTGATGAAAGAATCGGTCTGCTATTCTGAAAACTCCCCGAGATATCTCTAAGTCAGATTTTTGGACTTTGAACAAAAAACGCTCTATATTAAAAGTGTACATGAATACGCTTACGAAGTGGTTTCATATCAAAGTAGTTGATTTAAATTGTATAGTTTATTTATTTATCATACTATTTTTTAAAATTGTAATACTTTTAAAACCACTCAAATAATCACAAAACAGGGGAAACTTTATATATTTAAAAATAAGTTTGCATATTTATTTTGCTGAACTGTAATGTATGCACTAAACATGTTATCTATATCATATACAACATATATTTAAACTAAATCCGTATTTTAAATGCGAAAGGCTCTATGTCTTTTCAGTCTGCTACTCTCTCAGGGCTAAGCCACTAAACTGATTTTAATTAAATTTGATATGCTTGTAAAAAATATCCTATGTATGGCAAAAATCTGAGTTTAAACATATCATATATTTTTTCAAAAAAGTGAACACCAAAAGAACTATAGGGAATGAAACTTTATACGAAAATTTGGAACTGTTCTACGCTGACGATGTCACAGGCAAACGGCTAGTTTTTAATAAATAAAATATCTATCATATACACTTTCGGCTGCTTTACTTTGTAATTGTTTTTACAGCAATAAAGTATCGGTGATTTATTTAGTTTCGCACAGATAACAAATTTTTCAGCTAATTGGGTTGGATCCCTTTCTCAAATACGGTCCAATTAATTCCAGGCAATTGGGTTTAAGCTCGAGTGGTAAACCTCAAGATTAGCAACATTTTAATCAATTTAAAAATACTGGTTAACATATCGACGAAATTTTACATGTACCTAGTTCGTTAGTTAGAAATTAACATTTCACAAAACATATGTATCGTGAAATTTCAATTTCTAAGTACCTGTTAAATTCGTGTAATTTGTCCAATTACAACTTAATACGAGTGTATATAATACTTCTGTACTGTACTCCTAAGCAGTTTGGTTTGGAATGGTTTAAAAACACCGCAACTGGTAGGTAGGTACGATACTTTCGCTATGTCCCCAAATAAAGGCGATGCGAAGTTTGCTGTATCACACAGTATTAAAGCAAATTTCGCGCCTTTGTAGTGGTTGGTTTCTTTTGTTAATAATTATTTAAGTAGAGGCAAACTTAGACGGTCGATTCGACGTTTGTCAAACCTAAGTAAACTTTTGCGTTTTATCGAAACGAGCTGCTCGTATTATTTTGTCATACTTATTACTTACTTATATTTTTTCGTAAATAAATCTAAACCCAGTACTTTATCCATAAGATCTGTGATCGGCCGAGTCTAAAGCTGGAAACAAATCATCGGGTGCGACTTACGGACGCAGCTTATATGCTTACAGCCGGGACTAGTCAATGTGTAGATACCGTCCGCGGACGTTTTCAGCTGACGTCACAGAGTTGCCAATTTAGCATTTTTATGTCATGTAGCATATTTATTTGTGCTCTAGCATATAGCCTATTATTATCATGAAATTTAAATTATGAAATTAACTCTTTGTATTGTTAATTTTATCGATATTGAATAACTTGGTAAATATAACAGATGTAAAATAAGCCTTTATTTTACTAATTCCACGTAAACAGTGTAACTGTTGTGGCAAATAATCCTCCAAATGACACAGAACGTGACAAGCCTAACTAACGTTAACACTGCCCACCTTCGCGACCAGAACACGAATAAAAGAAGAACTCGGGAAATAAAAAATTGAGAGGTGTCAAGGTACACCCGGATGGAACGAAGTTCTCTCTCCCCCCCTCTCTCTCTCTCTCTCAATCTCTATCAATCTCTAGTAATCTCTATCTCTATCTTTCTTATAGAGAGAGACAGACAGAGAAACATGAAATAAAAAAAAGAAAATAAAATATATATAAAAAAAATGAAAATGATAATAAAAAAATAGAAAAATAAAAATAAAAAAAATTATCCGACCCGGGATTTGAACCCAAGACCTCATGCAGTGAAGTCCAACTACTGAACCGCTAGACCACAGAGCAAAAAGTGGCGTGACAACATTTTCGTAAGAATTTTTTCCGTTTAGCCCCCATTCACAACGCGCAATAAGGAAACTTGTTCCAATATAAATTGTCACGTCCTTCGCATGTTACAACAATAACTAAGGGTTCCACCTCCCACCTCTGCGACCAGATCATGAATAGAGTCCGAACTCGGGAAACAAAACTACTTGTCACGTCCTTCGCACATTTTGTAGATTTCGCCTCGACACCGACGCATCCTCAGGAAATCGACCGTACCGTACAAACGACGACACACAAGTCAACGTGTCAACGAGTAACCAACAATTACATTAGCTGACAAAAACATCCATCAAGATATCGTTCAAACATACGAATGTTCAAGGTCACGTCCGCGACTTTTGTCCGATAGTTTGCAAGGCTCAGTGTACTTTCATGTCTACAACACTGTAAGTCGCGGCTGTCAGCCGCGTCGACAGTTTGTTTCCAGTTTAACACTCGTTTCAGACAAGTAATGCCATATTTCTAGGAATACCCTCACATTTTTAAGTGAAAATATGTGCACAATGTAAAAAAGTGTTTTCATCAACGTGAATAAGCGTAATGTACCTAAAAAAAGTACTTGTTTTTCTCAATGTGAGTGAACGTTTAATATTCTTGTTCAAGAAATAATTTCTTTAAGCCTACTTTTACGTAACTGTTCTAATATGTCAAACCAGCCATCATAGCGTGCCGCTACTATACTATAAATAGGTTTTTACAATGAATGTGTGTCATTCACTGAACTAAATAATCCAATTCTTTCTTCAAACCAATCGTATCATAGCTTCAACTACCTTGTATCAAAGCGAACTTCTTAAACTTCGTAATTCCCTAAACGATTTACAAGTGATGCGGGTGTTGTGGATGCTCAAGGGTTATTCATCTGACTACGAAGTGCTCGGCCATATGTAAATGGCAGTCGATACGTCCTCTACTTCTACGAAGGAGGGAAGATATACGACTTATACGAGCTGTGCGAGCCTATAAATTAAGATTACTAGAGGGATGCTACCGCCCAACACGTATTTTATATTAGGACATAATTTACCATTTCATCCTTACAGCATTAACCATATGGGCATAAAATATTTATACGGGAGTAAAGGGTCAAAATTATATATAAAAGTCAACGTTTTAATAAATAAAAGTGGAAAGATACTCATTTATACATTAATAAGGGAATTTTAAAAGCTACTTGATTTATTAACGTATGTTTTAGCAGAGAAGTAGGTAATGAAAAGGAGATTACAGATAAGAAAACATTTTTGGAAATTCTTTACTCAGAATGGTGAAATCGGGTTTAAAAATTCGAAATTTTTGTGCTATCAATGTGTGGTATCAAGTGGGTCCAAAATCGACATGTATGTGAACGAAAAGAGTAAAGAATGTGAAGTAAGCTAAGTAGGTCTGCAGAAAACGTTACTTTTGGCACTCTATACTCTCTGCCTAATCTACAAGGGACTTGGCG
>NJDC01010876.1:23149-34835 GCA_002245475.1 Calephelis virginiensis | reverse complement strand
AGCTCTAGAGTCCCTAAATTTCCTCAGCGCTATTTGCTCGACTTCCCCGCCGGTACTTCTGTGACGTTGCCATGCTCTCCTATGTCTCCCTTGCTTTCTCCTCAGCCAGTCGAACTTTGAGGTCCACCATGGGTGGTCTGCGTCAGATTTCGTCACCACTCCAATGGTTTCCTCCGCAGCTGTCTAAATTAAGTTGTTCACCTGAGTACATCGGTATTCAGTAGTGCAGTTAGACTTCATTTTACCTAGCCTGACGTGCAAGAGAGAACGGAGAGAGGGCCAATCCCATCCCCCAGCTCCTGAAAACAACCGGATACCCAGCTGTTTTCTGCGCATCAGAATCAGAAAAATCTTTATTCACTTGAACCATACAAGTGGTATTTGTGCGCGTCGATATTTTTTTAAACTACCACCGGATCGGAATCGCATCAGCATTATTGGCGCTTCTGTCATGGTGCAGAGAGCTTAATATGGAAAAGGTAATCAATTGATGATCACTGCAGCCCTTGTGCAGTGGTCGGTCGACTTCCTGTCGGTACCGTGGACCCTGAAAGTTATGACAACTTCGCTAGGACATTGTCGCCAGACGGACGACAGTGCCAGGCCACGACGGTGCCAGGGCAGGGGATTATAGGTCCTCCCACTGGACATGTCGCGGCTATGTGATTACCACAATTGGCTACCATCGTAGCTGACAGTAATGACTAATGTATAATGTTGTTCAAGGATATGACATAATATAACAAAAGAAATAACGGAGAAACATAACATGAAAACTTTAAGAAATTACAAACTAAATACGACTTAAATAACCTTTGAACTTAGCAAAAGAAACGGCTGTTAAAAAGAGGGAAACAAGATAGTAATAAGAAACTGATAAAGTGAATTTAGAATAAATAACAAGAAAAATCTCCACTGTGGTCTAGCGGTTCGGGTGTTGGACTTGACTGCACGAGGTCCCGGGTTCGAATCCCGGGTCGGCCAACACAAAGAAAATTGGATTTTTCCAATTTTCTAAAAAAAAATGTTGGCTGTGATAGGAAATGTGCTCGGTTGGCGATAGGCTTGCCACCTATCACATTGTGGGACTTAGTGTCTTCGGCTAGTCGTGGCTGCCTTGGTTGTACCTCTGCCTACCTTTCGGGGATATGGGCGTGAAGATACTTTTTAACAAGAAAAATAGTTTATTAACACCATAGATTTAGTATGTATTAATACAGAAGACGTGGCAGCATGGCCTAAAGGTCTTAGCCGGCCCCAGAAAGGGGCAAATTAAGCTTAAAAAAAACATAAAAAATGACATTTGTCAATGTCAAGTAACGGTCGCTGACTGCCGTTCGTCCGCGATAGTGATGTGCCGACTCGGGTTAAATTTAACTCGAGTCAAGTCGAGTTAAAATTTCAGCTATTCAACTCGATAATATTAGAATGACGTTCAGTCATGTTTTTCTTTATTTTGGTTAGTTTTAAAAACTCGTTTGTTTCTTAACGAATCAAATGCTATAGAAAAATGTTTTCTAAAATAAATATAAATACTATAACAACTCTAACCTCGCTACTCTGCCTCCGTTTCATGGTGGCGGAGTTGTTTTGAAGTTATACTTCTTTAGGCGGGTTATAAAAACAGGACAATTGCGAGTTGGGGTTTTCGTACTGTAATCTATATTAGAAAATCTTATTTGATGTATGGGAGCCCCTCTTTAATATTTACTGTATTATTATTTAATTATTTATTAAGAAAGGTTATACAAGTAAATATCCTTTGAAAATTTGAAGCGTCTACCTGTTACATTTTTTTAATATTGAACAAAAATCCGAAAAAACACGTTTATTGTATAGGGACCCTTAGCATATATATTTTTTAAATTTTTAGTACATGTTGTTATTGCAGCAATAGAAATAAATCATTTATTAAAAAATCAGCGTTCTAGCTCTCACGGTTTATAAGATATAGCCTGGAGACAGACAGACAGCGGAGGCTTAGTAATGGGGTCCGTTTTTACCCTTGGGGTACGAACCCTAAAAAGGCTTTTAAGATCCATCACACGAAAGTTGCAATCAATCAATCATTAATTCTTGTAAAATGTGGTACAAGTATCATTGCTGGTTTATATTTCATTATTTGCTAATAGTTCTTCACATTTTGGTCAATAGTTCGACATGCAAAATAAGTTAAAATATGAAATAAGATTACAATCATTTAAATAATTAAAAAACAATTTGGATTCATAAATATATTTCGACTCAATCTCCTGAATCTGTTTAAATATCTATAAAATAAAACTAATTAAATAAAAAAATAATGCTAACAAAATCTTTTTAAACCCTGGTTAGTTTTCACGTGACAGACAAAATTTTTTTAATCACATACTTGGGTTTGGTATCGATCCAGTAACGCCCCCTGCTATTTATTTTTTCAATATTTTCATTGTACAGAAATGACCCTTCTACAGATTTATTATATGTATAGATTTGCCAGACGTTACAATATGAAATTGCAGTGAAGGGCAACATTTTAAGATACGCGCTTACAGATAGTAAGATGCGCCAGCATCACACGTGATTTAGTTATATACAAGTGCGATTTATATATTTTTCGTTACAGATATTTTCAAGTAGGTATAATTCACACGCATACATAAATATAAGCACGCATTTTTATGAAAGTGGACCTCAAAACGATTCATATATATGTATTATTTATTTTTGACATTTGTAATGGATATTTTTATTTATTTAAAAAATTGACATCAATTCTCAATAACGCTAGTTATATTTAGCATTCTTAACAAAATAATATCAGTCTAACTTGATAAAGTCGAAGCATGGAATGTTAATAATTATCATACAGTTATCACAAAATATGTTTTAGGTATTTCAAATCGAATCATAGATAAATCAACTTGACTTGACTCGAGCTGGACCTAGCTCGAGTTGACTCGAGTTAGCAAATCGAGTTGATACATCACTAGTCCGCGGTCCGCGTCCGTCGTCGACGCGATAATCATTGCTCTAATTATTTATTGTTTACAAGAGTGAAGAGAGATTCAAATCATCAAAGTAACTAAATTGTGAGGTAGGAATATTATTTAAAAAGTAGAGTTCGAAATATATTGTAACTCCGAAAATATTTTATTAGGCAAAAATATTCTTCAACGTAGAAATGAGCGGGAGAGCTAAGAAGACGCCTGCTCCTAAAAAAAAGGCCAATGGATACAAAAAGCCTCCACCTATTCCAGTTGGAGAGGTCATAAACGATCCCATAGCCAAAAAGAAATGGAGAATTGGCCCTGCTATCGGTTCCGGTGGTTTTGGTGTCATTTATTCGGCTTGTGAACACGATACTTCACCAAAGAAAACCACAAACTATCCATTTGTTATAAAAATTGTAAGTATTGGATAATACGTTTAATTGAATAATTTGTATTTCAATTTATAACATGAACATGATTTATTATCATGCTTATGCACCGGCAATTTAAATGTGTTGTTTGGGATTTCTACATTGCATTTAAAAAATATTCTGACATCTATGATACTAGCTAAACTTTCTGACTTACACAAAAAAAAATAGCTAAATTGGTCCATCTATTGCCATGCAATGTCCAAGGAAAATGGAATCCCCATTTTCCTTGGTTACCGCATTATATTCATACTAGCTGTTGCCCACGTCGGTAATAGTCCAACAGTAACATTATTACAGTTTAAAAACTATACATCACTCAATTTAACAACAAACTCCCTAAAGTTTCGAAATCATTTGACTTTGGTTGGTTTAGCTTGTCTTCCAGACACTACATATACACTCTATATATAGCATTACACCCACTCTCAATAATGACAACAATTAAACAATAAAAAGTATTGTAAGTTGCTAGAATTAGTAAGTGCAGCTGTGTACATTCTTTTGTCTCTTTATTATCCTACCCCTAATAAACTCTACTGTTGTCATTTGTACCTACTTTTGACTACAATTATTAATTAGGAATCATATATATTTGTACTTTATCATATCTTAGTCAAAATACAGTATAATTACTGGTGCAGCAAAAGATATCACATAAAATAATAAACTATACTCAATAGCGTTTAAATAAGATTGTTTTTATGTTATTACTGGTCTGAATTTATTACTAGTCATAATTTTTCTTTTTAAAATTGTTATTTTTCTTCTCTGCATTTAACAACAACTCTCTATATGATTATAAAATGCACAGTCTCTTCAGTTTTGTTATATAGACTTTCCACCTATTGTTAATAGTTTAAGACAGGATCCTGTTTCTCGTTTAGACATATTTTTGCACTTAACACATACAAAATGTTTGCATGAGTGTGTGCTGCTATAGGCTGCACTACCAAAAAATTAATATATATACAAGTGTTATTAAAATATTGTTATTTATAATATAATCGTTACATTTTAATAAAAAGCTCATTATTCAATTATTTAGGTAATTGCTGATTTTTCATATTATTTATTTGACTTAACCGGTCACACAGACTTGCACGTTTGTTTGAAATCAGAAGCCGCCATAATTATAAATACATTAATTGATTTGTGACAATGTTTTGTGTTAAGTGAGTTGTGATTTTTCCGCATCATTCCAATTTAAAGATTACGGTGTCTTTACTGGTCTCAAGTGTTTATATTTTGACAATAGGATGTTTGGCGTATTATAGTTACGCCAGAAAACTTTTTAGGTTACCTTGTTATTGATTCTTAGAAAATGGTGAAATCGGTGAATTTTGTTTAAAATGTCCGTAAACGATCATACAAAAATGCCAAATGAAGACATGAATGTGATTTATAACAGATTTCCTAACCTGCTCCTACTGTTTTCTTCCACTAAAAATTTTTGATGAAATGTTAGAAAAATTAAGAATTAAATTGTTAAAAAAAAAATTCTATTTTACTTGTTATTTTCTTTGCATGACATAATTGCCCCTAAAATTTCTACTTCTTGTAATGTTATTGTACCCTTCGTGTTTATAAGTGTTTTTTGTAAGTTGAAGAAACAATATTGTGTTTTCTAAATTTTAGTGGCAATCTGTTTTTTTTTATCAAGAAATTAAAAAATAATTAAATATAAAAAGAATCCCGTTCCTAGTAGTTTTCGTTTGCTATACCTACGGGGCGCCACTGTCTCATAGCTGTGTAACGCTATGGTTGCATTTATTGAATATGTAGTTACAATTCTTCTCTGTGAGTAATATTGTTCTGTATTGCTTAAGAATAATAGTTATTTCAAAAATGATGATCAGTGTTCACAATTTGATATCCTAGTATATTTGTTTGATAGGTAGTTTGTTTGCACAACAACAAATATAAAAAAGCAACAGCTGTCATCCTGTGCCCTATGAACAGCAGCAATTGATATGTATTTGGTCGGTATCCTGCACACACACAAAAAGCTATGCATGAAGAACTATTGAAAGGTGTAGTTCTTAAAAGTAGGAAATCTCGCTGCTTATTGGCCTTGCCTTCCTATAAAAAAAGAATATGATCTGGTAATGTTCATAGAAAGATTGAACTTTCTAACTTCTTCTATTTTAATTTATTTTTCTCTCATTGCAACAAATTAATAAAACATAACATAAATACATTGTGTTAACTATTTTCATTGGTGTTCTCACACTCACTAAATATGCCAAAATGGTGCAAATACTTGTGTAATACACAAAGAATTTGCTATTGGTTTTCGCTGTCTTAGATTGTGATGTTTTTATCTAGCATACTTCACTATAATTGTTATCTAAAGTTTTAAAATTTGTTTTGCTTGTCCAGGAACCTCATGATAATGGACCATTATTTGTTGAGAAACATTTTTATATTAGAAATGCAAATAGAGATGAAGGTAAGTGATATTCAAATTAATTTGTTTAAGTAAAAAATGACATGTAGTTTTTCTGCTTGATTTTGGTGTGCCATGTATGTGTGTGGTAATATGCGGTCACACATATTAATGAGGCTTTTGTGTTAAAACAATAAAAACTGATTAAATATTTCTGTTTTAAGAAATTGTGCACTTGGATGAAGAAATAAATGCATGTGATAACCCCAACTCCTCTCCTCTCCCTCCCTTAATGCTTTGTGTTTTTGGTTAACCCCTCGGCTAGGATCATAAGTAACTTTCAATTTTTTTTATAGCAACAAGCTTTTCATATATTTTGTATGTGTGTTGGACTATAAGGTATTTTATTTTTGATACATATCTGAATGTGATGACCTTGTTGTTTGCTTGTTGATTTTACTGTCAGTCTGCCATCAGTCAATGCAATGCATAGCAAACAAGTTACCATACAATGGCATATGTACAGATGTCAATCATATTTAAGAAAAGTCACTGGCACAATGTTATTGTGCTACCCAATAACTGATGCTATTTTATTACTTAATCCTAGAACCGTACCCATATTAGAATTTAGTTAACTATACCCTGGGGTACTAGCGTACCCCAATACAAAAATAGGCATTTACAATGGGGTAATAAAGTTTTATTGAAAATTAATTTATATCAAATTTTTTAACAATTATGACAGTCTTATATAATATAAAATACTGTGGCACATTAATTATCCATTCAGTTTTATCACATTTTCTTCTGAAACTCATTACAAATGGATGTTTTACATTTGGCACACTAATTGCAAGATTTTCGGTCTTTAGATGTTGGGCAGATGGAAAATTGTACAGATTTAAAAAACCGAAGGTGGTGTTACAGCTACTATTCTTTTTTTCCACATGATGTCTCTAATAGTTATTTGTAGGGATGTTGGCAAAGTACGATATTGAAATCTGACTTCCATTCAAAGTTATCCTCCAAGCAAAAATCTTCAAAAATTTCATCTGGTTCATTTTCTAGTGCCTCTTATATATCTTCTAGTCACTAAAAGAATATTCTAAGATTCACTACCACTTAAAACATGCTGTGACGTCATCTCAACAAAGATATAATAACAAACTGAGCATCAAAACATATGAACAAAATAAAATCTTCTCCAAACATACATCACATTGTGGGACTTAGTGTCTCCGGCTAGTCGTGGGTGCGCTGGTTGTGCCTCTGCCTACCTCTTCGCGGATATGGAACGTGAAGATATTTTACTTGCTTTACTCGCAAACATAAAAAAAAACCTATACTAAAGGGTAACATTTGTATAAAATATTATATAAGGTAAACTATTGTGACAAATGTATGTCAATAAATAAAGGAAAGAACTTCAAAAATTATCATTCATATAAATTAAAATCTAAATACTTACGTTGATTGTACCCTGGGGCACTAACATACCCCAGCAAGCAACATACTCATCTTACTGACCAGCAGAACCAGCGCCCCATTGACATACCGACATGTCCCCCCTCCCCGCCTAAATACATGGACGCGTGAAAAAGTTTGCAAAAAAGTTTTGAACAATTTTGTTTTATTTTTGTGTTTGTATACCATGGTACGGTTCCAGGGATAACTATAACACACTGTAAATTAATATGTAATTGTTGTCTAGCGGTCTGATCAGACTTGACTTCTTGAGGTCCGGGGATTAATACCCGGATCTAACAACAAAAAAAACTAGAAAATGTGTTCAATTTCCTAATAAAAATTGAAAATACACAATACCTTGCGTGAGATTGGATATGTGCCTGATCGGTGAGACTTAGGCTAGTCATTTGTTTGTCCCTCTGTCTACATTCTACAGGGATATGAGTGTGACAATGTATAAATACATATTTCAGTTTATTAATAATTTTATGTTTGTATGTTCCTGTATTTTATTATTTCTTTTTTTGTCATTTAATAACTAATAATCAGTAGCCACATGATGCAATTTGAACACATGATCATGAGAATACTACAACTTTAAACTTTTTTTTTTCATTTTTAGTTACTAATTATATGAAATCAAAAAAACTTACAACTTTTGGAATGCCTTTGTATTTTGGGAATGGTTCCCACGAATTCCAAGGTGATAAGTTCCGGTACTTGGTGCTGGAAAGATATGGCAAGGATTTATGGAGCCTCTTCAAAGAAGCAGGTCGTTCTTTTTCACCAATTACAGTTTTCCAGATTGGTGCACAAATGGTAAAGTAAACCTTTTTATAACATGTTTGTATATAGGCATGATATCTTTGCTTTTGTAGATTACAGTGTCCGCATTATATTATTAGGATTATAATAGGTAATATGATAAAATAACTGAGTCAAATTTGAACTACTTTCCATGCGTGTTTAAATCGGGTGACAGTTAAGTTGATTATGGGACCGAACTTCACTATAGGAAGCCCTAAAATTCCCAACATTATTCTACCGTGTTTGACTTTTTTTTGCCACTTCTCAGCTCTAAGTTTCAAGTCTTATGCTGCAAATAGTCTTCAAAAATAAAAGCATGACGTCAAAAAATGAGAATTTTGATAAAACTTTTTACGTTTATTTACTAAGTACCTTACTGTATACCCGTCCTAAATCTTATATACATTATATTAAAACAAAAAACAGTAAGCCTAACTTGATCAGCACTATGTTTAATTAATGAAAATGTTATGCTTTCTTGCCGTCAGGGCAATGCAACTAGTTCAAGAAGGCCAATATAGTTGTAACATGTTGGTGTGTTATGAACATATTTGTCTAGTTAATAAATTTAATATTGCATTTATGTTGTTGAAAAAGGAGTCGCCTAATGTCCGTCATATCAAATGCACCGTGAATAGTTTTCTTATTGTAGGAGTATATCAGTTCAAGTAATTTGTTCATAGATATTTATATCGCTAAATTAATATATGTGTATTTAAAAACTTTGTTCTTATTTCAGTTAGATGTGTTAGAATACATTCACAGCAAAGGCTATGTACATGCAGATATTAAAGGTGCTAATATCCTCTTAGGCATAAAGAAAGGAACAGAAAACCAAGCATACCTTGTTGATTTTGGACTCGCCTCCAGAGTGAATGAAAAGGAATTCAAACCAGATAAAAAATGTGCTCACAATGGTACCATAGAATACACAAGCCGAGATGCTCATTTAGGAGGTATTATTTTCTCTTCTTCTGACATGTCATGTTGAAACTGTACAACAGCTCAACCTTTTTAAATAATTCTTTTTATTTCGTTCATCGTAATTATTTAACTTTGTGCCCATTTAACTTAAGAGTCACAAAGGCAGTATTTTTGGCTGTATGGTATCTCGTAATGCAGATGTTAATTTTAAATGAAAAATCTAATGCCACTTAAGCATGCGGTGTACCCGCAGACGATAGCAAGATGTTTTTTTTCTGCAAAGAATAATGTTTTTCTTTTAAGAATGATACATATTATTATTTATTTGCTTCACTAACATTTAATTTATCCATGCTGAATAATGTTAAAGGTCATTGTGCTATTCCTGTGTATTGCCTGTAAATATTATTTATATACATATCTAATATCTTGACGCCTAGTCCCTTACACCCCATAATCCTGGTATCTACGAGTATTTAAGTATTTTATGTGTTAGTGTCGTTGACTAACACTCTTAACACAAGCATATAATTTGGTTACTTTGGTGTTAGATCCAATTTGTGTAACTTGTCCAGGGATATTTATCTTCACGTCTATATCCCCGAAGAGGTAGGCGGAGGCACAACCAGGGCACCCACGACTAGCTAAAGACACTAAGTCCCATAATGTGATTGGTGGATATTTATTATTGTTATTATACATTAAAAAAATACATTTTCAAAAAAAAAACTATCAAATAAGCAATCTAATAAAATAAATCAATAGACCCAGATTTCTACAAAAAGAAGTGAAATCCCACCAAAACATTCTGTCAAAAACTAGCCAAGTATCGATGGAGCTGCATGTTTATCTCTGAAAAGCAATGAAATCTAGACAAAGTCATACCAAGTCTAAGGTTCCTTACTGTGATTTTTTTTTATGATATTGGAAGCCACAAAAATAGAGTGGTAATGGTAAGAAATTCACGCCGCCTAGAGACACCAAAGGTGGTAATGGTGCGCTGCCAACCTTAGGCCAGGATATTATGCTTCGAGCAAAATACACTTACTTTTGCTCGGCTACCTTATCCTCCGAACCGGAACATGTTAACTGCAAGCCCTGACATTATGGCGACAGGAATAAGTAAGTATAGGAAGTCGCTGCGAGACTACCACCTAGTGACCTAGTGGCAGGCACAGAGTATCGAGTGCCAAACCTCACGATCCTGGCAGACCTGCCTGGCTCTCTTCACATTAAATACACTTTTCATACAAACACGCCGGTTTCGGAGACTCAACACCACCTACGGATAATAGCCGAGCGATTTGATTGTGGAATGTCAGCCTTGGTCTCCCCGGATACCTACATCCATCCACATGCGCATTGCTTTGTCAATCTTTGATCTGTCATTCGTTCCACATGTCCGAACCACCTTCCGGACATTTTAACACCAACACTTTCAATCACACTCTTTTTCGGATCTCACTGTTACAGATGCAATCAGCGAGCGTAACACCACAGATTTTCCGTAGCGCTCTCATTTCGTCCGCATTTATCCTACTCTCATGCTGTTTCTGACATTCCCAACTCACGCTTCCATACTACAACAAACAATATATTTAATATATATACTAGGCCGACAATCATAAGCACTTTCTGAGACAGATCAGACAGTCACTGTAGTTAAAAAATAGCAAAATAATGACGATTTGTTAAAATGCGTCTGAACTGACCCTAATTACATAACAAACAGACATTACAAATGGCGCTGTTTTTAACCATTATTATGTAATCTTCATTTTTAAACTTACCTCCTAAATTGCCCTATCCTGTATTAAAAAGTAAATATTCTTGAGCAAAAATATATATAAATTCACCTCACCCCAAAGAAACTAAGTTACAAGCTAGTGTTCTGGTTGTGAGTCATCGATAGATATATTAGCAATTAATTTATAGTATGTGCTAATAGATAAAAATATTTATAGCGATTGCGGAAAAATGTAATAAAATGTCTGCGCCGCCCGTCGGGATTAGAACCCAGGCCTTGTGGATAGTCGGTGACTTTAGGCGTGTAGGTACTTGTTTGTACCGCAGTAATACCGTGCTTGTACGGTAGTCGGTACATAATGGCGATCGTAGGTACATAAATTATGTTACTAGCCGACCCGGCGCACTTCCTTCTTTGTGCTTAAGATTGTAAGCTCTAATATTAGGAAGAAAAATTGCAATTTTGCATGTAGTAGCATGCTGTGGTTTCCTACACACACACTACACCAGGTCACTGTGTCGTAGCCTGTTCGCTGACCTCTTACATAATAACTCCAACTTTTTCATTGGGTACCAATGACCGCCAATATAAACGAAAAATTATGCATTATTAAGTAAAAACTACTTGTCGAATCATGATAAAATTAATGTGGGACTGCCTCGGGATCGTGACCGATTAAGATAACTTACTAAAAAAGAAAATATTATTTTATTTCGTAGTTAATTAAATTCGTAAAAATATCAAACAAGCAAAAGACTACCCATCAGTGCTTATGTTGTAAACTTCAAAATCCTTCTACTAGTTTATTTGACCGCCTCGTTGGTCGAGTGGCTAGAATACACGCCTAACTTACATCGACCAACCGCGGGGCTCGGGTTCGATTCCCGACGGGGGCAGGCATTTGTGTGATGAACATTTAGATGTCTGCATTTCCGGGTCTGGGTGT
>NJDC01010876.1:0-18787 GCA_002245475.1 Calephelis virginiensis | reverse complement strand
TGTAAAGCATTTGAATTTTCTCCCTTTCTTTCCAAATGGTTGAAATTGTCGAGTGTGATACTCCATATTCTTTGGCCAGGTCTTCGTTTGGAATTCCTTTCTCTAGCTTTGAAATAATACGCGATTTCTCTTCGATATTGATTTGTTTTCTTTTTTGCGTCATGTTACAATTTTCACAGTTAACTCAACAATATGTTTTGGGGCGTCTTGTGTAAAGATAAGTAACAAACTGACTTACGGCCAATGTTAATAATGTATCTCAATCTAATGGATTTCAAGCAATCTAGATAGCTGCGTTTCTGGCGGCCTATCCCATACTAATTGCCATATTTATCCTGTTCACAGATATGTTATTGGCAAGCGATAACATAAAAATGGATCAAAATATCAATCTTGGACAGCAAGTTTTGGATTAGGATCGATTATTAATATTGGCCGTTAAGAGATATGACGAAGCGGGCTACGGCATGCATGTGCTTTATAATAATAATAATAATAAATCATCTTTATTTCACATAAACCTACAAGAGGCACTTGTGACGGGTCTATATAATAATAAATCTACCACCGGATCGGAACGCGGCCGCACACTGAGAAGATCCGGCACGAAACTCTGCGGGCTTGTCTTTTTTTTTCTTAGTTTACAATATATTTACAATAATTTATGTAATGATACATTATATATTATAAAAGATTGGCATGAGGAGCAACTAATCCCAAGCAGTCTTATCTGCTAAATATATTATTACAGTCTATTGAAAGAAAGTAGGTACCTATATAAAAAATACATTACATACTTACTATCTACGAGTATTTGATACTGCTTTGAAAAAACATTTTTTAAGTAGGTAAGTATTGTACCTTGTTAACTATGTTGTATGCTCTATAGAAACTCTAGTCATATACTGGGGTACCTTGGTCCTTTGGGTTAGGCGCAATATTGCAATAAAAGTGTGTGAGTCGACCTGCTCGGACTGTACTTACTTGTATCAAGTAACATAATAAATAGTGAATATATTTTTTACTGCCTTTCTACTGGTTAAAAATAAAAGAATATGTATGTACTTAATTAATGTCAACCATCATTTATTTTCTCTTACAGTATACAACTTATGTGAATAACTTAAATTGATATAACATTTAAGAACAATTGTTATTGTAATAATATATCTAACAATTCGTAACATACATAATTTACATCAAGTGGGCTATGAGGTTGTTTACTGAAATCTCAATAAAATATTGTAATTCTGCGTTTAACGAAACATTAAGAAAACCTAAGCGCTTTATTTATAAGTTATTATTATTATTACACATAATTCTAAATTAAAAATCATCATCATCATTATTAATTATATAATTTAAAAATACAGTAGGAGGTCGGATAAGGGTTTTTTGGTGCCGAGCCCAAGAAATATACCAAATAATGTATATTACGTGGGCACAGCAACCAAGGGTACGTTTTCGTACTAGACAGTTACAGTAGTGTTCAATGATTTTATTTCTGCCTTCTAAACTGTAACAAATCTAGTAATATGTAAACGAACTACATTCGGGCGTTTTGTTGTCTTGAATGTATTTTAGCTCTTGCGAGCCAAGGATTTAAAGCTACAGTGCCAAATTCGGTAAGATTATAATCAATTTCTAAATCTTCATACACTTCATACTTAATAAGTCTATTTTTCGTGATCTTCGTCTACCCACCCATAAGTCAATCTTTACCTCCAAATATTTCGGCAACGTGAGGCTTTAGGGTACCATGTTATCAGACATTTTTTGTTCGTTTATGTCTGAGGATAGAGGTATCCATACACACCACTTTCATTGTGCCCGCCATTTCGAAAAAAAAAAACAAAATGGCGGCGGGTCGATATGCCAGCGTCCATACAAAAAGTTTCAAACCCCTTTATCAATTGGAAGTTCTTTCATATAATTGGGAAGTTTATTGTAGAACTGTATACATATGCCCATGAAAGAATGGCTTACTCTGTGGAGACGAGACACATGCGCAGCAAGATTATTTTTATTCCTTGTATTGACACAGTGTATATCACAATTTCTTTTAAATGAACTTAAATTTCTGTGAACATACTTTAAATTTTCAAAGATATACTGGGATGCTAAAGTTAGAATTTTGATTTCTTTGAATTTTTCTCTCAGGGAAACTCTTGGGCCTAGGTTATAAATTGCCCTTATGGCTCTCTTTTGTAAAATAAATATAGTATTGACTTCGGCAGAAGTTTCCCAGAGAAGAATTCCATACGACATGATGCTGTGAAAATAACTAAAATAAACCATCCTAGCGGTTTCAACATCAGTTAATTTAATTGTCTCATTTTCTTAACAGCATACGCTGCTGAGCTTAATTTAATTGCAAGTTTATCAATGTGTGGGCCCCATTGCAATTTCTTATCGGCATTACAGTCACAAATTACCGTTATTAATTGACCACGTTCTGGACTGGCAATTACGACAACCTGTTTCCTTCCTTTTGTTGATAGCACTTTAAGTGGCTTATTGGTGGTTGTCGATATACCTGTCTCATCCATGTTGTACAATCTAGATGCATCAATGTCATGTTTAGCACTCAAAGCTTTCAGGTTTCCTCAGGGAAATTTGATTGTGGTGAGACAAAAATGACGTTAACCAGTCATCTGCTTTTTCGTACTTGTCCCAGTTTTTCGGATAGTTAAAGTTAATTTTCTTAGTAATGTATGTCTGGATGTTTATTAAATCAATTTAATAAACACCCAGACATGGAAATGCAGACAACTAAATGTTCATCACACAAATGCCTGCCACCGTCGGGAATCGAACCCGAGCCTCGCGGTTGTTCAGTATAATAAGGCGTCTACGCTAGCCACTCGACCAATACTTCTATACTTAATAGAAACTTAGGTTTTCTTCACATTCATATGTTAGCCTCTTACTTTACGATTGTCTATTATAACTGTGACCAGTGATTTCAGATGAATGGTGTAAAGCTCAAAAGTACAGCATCTTCTGTATAAAGCAGGCAGTTCACAACTGGTTTGCCCATACGCATTCCCACATTCATATTGTAAGCTTTTGAAGCATTTGTCCTAATACAAGATAATGTTGCGTGCTGACAACTTACAGCCCTGTTTGATGCCAATGTCAACATTAAACCAAGGCGATATGTTGCCGTCCAGACGCACACATGTTTCATTCTAGATACATGGACTGCACATCACGCAGCATGGACCAGTAAATCCAAAAATCTCCCCTTGTATCGTAAGTTTAACTGTCTCGAGTCACAGAAATCCCTCTGGCCTATAGTCACGTTTTCTACGAATTTCCGGAGTGAAAACACCTGATCTTAAATCCTATTCCAGATTTGAAACCGACATTACGGATACAATTAAAATAAATTTAATTAATCAAATTAATTTCACTGGTGATAGAATTCAGCAACTTGCCCGGGTAGGGATCCACGCCTTACCTACCTTGCCGCCATATGACTGTGTTATGTTCCGGTGTGGAGGGTAGGGTAGCCGGTAGACTTGCACAATAGTGCTAACATACCGGCCGTATAACAGTGACGTACCTGTACCACCTACAGTGTCTATAAGCCACCGTTATCTTTTACCATCAGGAAAGCCGTGTGCTTGTTCGCCGACCTCTCGGATAAAAAAAGATTTCAAAAGTACCTAGTTTACGGACCAAGTTTCTTAACCATTGATGGAGGATTGACCTTCGACTTAAAGTGTCAGAACCGAAAGTGTGATAACAATTGGAAATTTCGACTCAACAGAATCGGAGTGGAAGCTCCGTAACATCCCTACTACACTCCATGATAGCAATAAGGTTGTCAAGATATTTTTTTATTATCAATCGAGTTGCAAAAACCTTTTTTATCTTTTTAAAATTTTAATAAATGAAATGTGTGTAAGCACAAATTGTAAAATTTAAGCGCTGAACGCTATAATCATCTTTCACGATGGCGCCAAAACTACTACGACTATATTGTAGGCATTATTTTTATTAATCTTTTGTTTTCCCTTTGTCTCACCAACTAGTTTTATATTATGTAAACTCATATCTTAATATTTCGTTTCTTTTACTAGTTTCGTCTTCAATCTTTTTTCTTGTTCAAGCCTCTGCGTCTTCTGTTGTGATAAAATACTGAAATCTTAAATTTTTCTTACTGACTTACACTAGTATAGTTTATTTAAGTACATAACTACATTTACACATTCATTTATTTACATATTATACATTATTACTTAAAATGTATAACATTGTTATGTTAGAGATTGGATGGAACCCTCGAAAAGCGCACCTTCTTTCGACCGCTCTCGCGCCCACACTCTTTGCCCACAGCACGCGCCAGCCGCCAATACCCATCCAATACCCATTCCAAAGATTATATAAATATACTACGTATTAAGAGGCGGGATACATAGCAAACCCGACGTTATAAACGTTTAGGTACTTGAAAAAGTATAACTCGTATAATTTGAAAGTAAGTCTAAAGGCATTCAGATATATTGCAACTAGTGTCATATAATTTGGGCGAATAAAAAACATAGCAAACTTATTTTTTTTTTATTTTTTGATATGGAAGTTGCGCCAAACTGACCCATTCTTTAAAGTTTTTTTGGCTAATTTGCCCCTTTCTGGGGCCGGCTAAGACCTTTAGGCCATGCTGCCACATCTTCCATATTAATTAATTCTTATAGAGTCATTAGTCACATGTCTTCCGAATCAATTAATTTTTATACAGTCATTAGTCACTATTTACAAAGTCACGTCAGGGTCTTGAGTAAAGCGGTGGTCACTTTACACAAGCTCACTTTGGAAGATTTGATATACAGGAGATACACTATTTTCTTCATTGAATTTCTTCATTTACACTAAATTCAATAATTGTGAAAAGATTACGACCATCATCATTCACGATGGCTCCAAAACCCTTTTTTGTAAAGTTAATTTGCCCCTTGATAGGACAGGCTAAGACCCTATTTTTATTTTTCCTGTTTTTTATTCTAAATTCGCTTCTTCAGTTTCTTATTAACTTGTTTTCCCGCTTTTTTAATAGCCATTTTCTTTACTAAGTTCAAAGGTTATTTAAGTTCATGAATACCTACGTCTTTAGTTTGTAATTCCTTGAAGTTTTCATGTTATGTTTCTCCAATTTCTTATATTATATTAATATTATGTATGTCAACAGAGATGCGATTTATTTGAAATACTTCTATTTTAAATGCAAATATAGAAAATGCAAAATATATATTTTGTATTTTGCATTTAAATGCGTTTTAGTAAAAATCATTTTGTATTTTATTTGAAATACCTTTCGAGGTCTATTTTGCATTTTTAAAATTAATTTCAAAATATTTTGTGATAAGTTTAGCCAACATTCCCAGTAAAACAGAATGAAAATAACGAATGACGCTTGTATTGCCGAATTTGAACAATAGAGACTATTGTTGGCCATACGTGCCCTTTCCCCTTTTTTCTTCTTGGTCAGAGTGCGCAAGGTTATCGTAATATTAATACGTGAAGTAAAAACTTTGGATCCCTTTTTTACAAAAATTGCGCTGACGGAGGAGTATGAAATTTGGCACACTTATACGAGGGTGAATCCAAAAGTTCGTGGCCTAACCTACATGGAGCTATGACATCTTTTTAAAATCTACCGTCATTTGTTAGTATGTGTCATATTGATTTATTGTGCGCAGTTTTATTCCGAGACTGCACAATATAAATTTTCTGTGATTATTTGTTTGAAGCAATCTGACGCAATTTTCAATAATGGAGAAAATTGAACACCGTGCAGTCATTAAGTACCTAAATAAAAAAGGCCTATCACCTAAAGACGTCCATCAAGATATGGTGAGCACTTTGGGGGAGTCTGTTCCATCGTATTCCAGTGTCAAGAAGTGGGTAGCTGAGTTTAAGCGCGTTCATGAGAGCATTAAAGATGATCCTAGGAGTGGAAGGCCTACATCCTCTACCACGAAAGAAAACATCGATAAAATTTGTGATCTCGTACTGGGTGACCGACGTTTGACCATTGGTAAAATAGCTGATATAACAAACATTAGTTATGGCCGGGTGCAACATATAATAACGGAAGAGTTGGGGTTCCATAAGGTTTCTGCTCGCTGGGTCCCGAGGTTGCTTTCAGCTGAACAAAAACGAGTTCGATACACAATTTCGCGAGACTGTTTGGAACTTTTTGAGACTGATCCCGAGAATTTTTTGTGTAGATTTGTTACCATGGATGAAAGCACCACCACAAATGGCGCACCATACAGTTTGGAAACAAAGTAGTTCAGATAAAAATAAAGATGGCATTCTTATCAACAAGATATTAGTTATGGTCAAATTTCGACCAATGGACTGCCACTAGTAAGATGAATAAGGTGTTATAAGTTTGACGTGCCTGTGCTTGTGTTTGTCTGTGGCATCATAGCACTTCAGCGGATAGACGGAGTTTGATGCGGTTTTTTTTTATTTAAAAACTGACGTGTTCGAGATGGTTCTTACTTCTTAGCTATATTTTATTGATATTTATCCTGGTGTTCAAGGTCGTCAGCTCATTTGCAGCTTATTTGTAAGCATCGCCATGAATTAGACACAATACGAATGTCTATTTCACTTCACAAGATCTGTTTATATTTTGTGATGACGAGGACTTTTTTGAAGTGAAACTTCTTTATCGGGGTTGGAAAAAAATTTAGTGTAAATTTTTTTCGTTACGCGTCACATTTTTCCGTTACGCGCTATCTTTTTCATATCCCTACCACGCGTGATTCGAAGTATACTTTCTCCAATGTATTTTGCGGCCCGTTTTGAATAGTTACATTTTTGAAATCCAGGTGGCGATTGCATCGACTTCCATAAGAGATGTTTTCAAATTTCACTTCTTACCTGTGTACTCTGGTACACTCACATATTTTTTTTATTTATTTGCGGAATATGAGTATTATAAAGATGTTACAAAATTATTTAGGCGTTTCTACATATTCTACCAACTTGCTTACTTACAGGCTTATTCATAAACGTTGTTTAACTTTTAATCACCAATTTAAATAATGTTTAAAAAAATGTTTATTCATAAACGCTATTTCGAGTTAATCATTTGTTTAAATATACTCTTAAACAGCTGTCACTTTAAACAACCTCGGACCCTTGTTTAAAACCTTAATCAACAAAATGGCTGACTAAATTTCAAACAGCTGATTTTATGTGCAATGACAAAATGCACCAATAGCCATTTAATATGGCTTATTTGTGTATTCTTATGAATTTTCTATAATATACGAATTGAAATATTTTGATTTCGTTGAAGTTTGGACAAATTTGGACGGGATATGTTGGATTTTGGAACAATATAGGACTATAATAATATGTTTTATTATGAAGATAGCAATGACTCATATGAAGAAACGAATAGTTTTCCAGAGCATTTTTTTATAATATTAGAAGCAGAAAAGTAGACAGATTTTCTGATGGTGAGAATTTCACGCCGCCTAGAGACACCAAAGGTGGCAATGGTGAGTTTCCAACCTGAGGCCGGGGTGTTAAGCCCCGAGCAAAAGTAAGTTTACCCGCTACTTCAGTCTACTAACCGGAACAATTCAACAGCAAGCGCTGACGTTAAGGCGGCAGGAATAGGTAAGGCGGTGGTACAAATCCGGGTGAGTCGCTGCGAAACTCACCTCATAGTCAGTTATCACGGTGCTAGTGACGGTAAGCCTATGCTTGCTTTTTACGCGTTGTCTAACAGAAAGGTAGATGGTTTATTTTACAAAGGAACTCAAACCAACACGGGGGAAAATATTACAGAAATGACATCATTTTATACTTAGCTTAGTAACATAATGTAGATGCATTAAAAAAATATTTTTGAAATGCAGTGTATCAGTTCAAATTTTTTGTGACTATGTTGCATCAACTTTTATTTACTCTAATAAATTTAATTTTAATGTAGTACAATACTAGTAGTACTGAACTTTTACATCACATTGTTTAAAAAACGCCAACAAGTTACATAGCTCAGGTCCAGCACATTAGCAGATAGATAGTTATAGACAAGGAATATAAATACTCTTTAGCAAGAGGTCATAGACGTCCGATACTGTATTCAGAAACAACATGGAAACCAAAGATAATATAATCACTATGGAAACAACGATGTTGACTACGGATGGCAATTGTTTCATTCACTTTTAGCAAAAGAAATACGCGTACAGCCACATTACTACCAAAACCTACCAAGTTAAACAGTATTTAACTAAGCATTGTCAAAATTTACTTTATGAATAACAAATTTTTAAACAATGTTTAAGGCTTAATCAAGTAATTAGTTAAGTAATGTTTAGGAGGTTATTTAACTACTTTTTATGAATAAGGCAGAAAGTAAATTTTGAAATTGGAAATAAGGGAAACTATAAAATGAAAAACAAGGAAACAATACATATGGGTTAACGATTATTTTATTTGCCTAATCTGTGAACAATAACTTTCTTTACAAAATACAAAAACAATTTTCACTAGCCTTAAAAATAAGTAGGTAATAAATAATTAAACTACATGCCTAGTGTTATAAAATAAATTAAATATATTAATTATTACTTTATAAGTAGTGAATTGTTTTAGAAATACAGTACATTGAGCCAAAAGGGAGGAAAAATACTACATTTCTCTACGCAATTAGCAGAAGAATTAATAGGTTAAATTTCGTTGTTTTATTTAACTTGAAAAATACTTCCAGTACCTATGTTTAATAAGTAGGTACAAATATCAGTTAGAGGTTTTTTGAAACTTAATTCAAGATCAAGATTAAGATTAGATTTTAATATAATTGCTTTCAAACATAATTGGGATGTAACCAGTTAACTTTGGACGCAATTTTAATTATAGGTTACTATTTGAAATTTTTCTCGAAAAAAAATACTGCAAAATATTTTCAAGCGAACTTAAATATTTATTTTGGACTTCCCAACAGTAGACATCAAATTTAGAAAATAGCAATAGTAAATTTTGATTAAATAGTAAATTTAATTAAAATTTACTACTGTCGCAAAACACATGCGATAAAAGGAAAAAACCCTACTCTCTTTTTAATATAAACAGGATTGGCCTATTGGTATGGATACCTAACCCTGTTTTAATAATTTCATTTTTGTTTCTCTCTCTGATCTCTTCCTTCATCATCTTTTCTTATTATTTTTATATTTATTTCATATTATTATTATCGTTTCGCACAATTAATCCCAACATCAAGTACGGGACCACAGTCCACAACACAACATGCAACTTTATCTTGTTGCATCTTTGACACAAACACAGAAATATTACCTATTATATACAAAATACTACGTATGGTGGGTTCAATATAAATCTTCATCGTCTTCGTCGTCGTAAGACATAGTGTACCAGTCTCGAGCAACATCTTCGTATATGATTCTTTTTACCTCCTCGTCGTACTGAGGATGGAGGATCCTTGGAGATCTGAAAAAAAAGAATGTTTTTCAATTGTACGATTGCTATTATACATTTTAGCTTAAATTTGTGACGACCCCATCGCTTGCTAGTGAAATTATGCAGTAATTAAAATTATTAGAATATTCAACTTGTTAATTGGCTTTTTAATTTGGTTTAGGCGGTAGTAGAGTCCTGCAATAGATTCCCCAGATTGGTTCTACAGTCGTACCTATTCTTATCGCCATAACAACAGTAATTGTCACTGTCATCTTCCGATTCAGAAGGTATAGTTAGTCGGTAGGGGAGAAGAGAGTAGTTGGAGTCAGAGGGTAATGAGAGTTATCCTCATATCCACAAAACAGTAAGTTCGAGCGACGCTTAAGCGGTCTGGGCCCCCGGCGTTGCCAAGAATGGCTCGCATCAATAAGCATCCGCGCTTCTGGGATGCGGCCGTATTTTGTTTTAATGTAGCGCTGAAATAAGTATAAGTAATTTTCTGTCAAAGTAAATTGGAAGATACGTGTCGAATAGCTTGCGGTATACGATTCAGATATTTACACATACATGATAACACATTTAAAATTATGATGCGCAATCTTATTTTAATTCATCTTTTTCTCACGAGTGTAGAAGTCGGTAATGAGAGCCAGGTAGGACTCCCATTTTCCACAAAATATGATCACCACTCCCAGTGCATCAAAAAACTTTAAAAAAAAGAAGTACATCCCGCAATACCAAACCCATACAAAACACACGACGATGAGTCCATACTCACTGGGTCCTAGCACAAATTACGGAGCGTGATTCAATCAAGTTATCAGAGAAGACATGACGTATTATTAATACAAGACAGGGTCAAAAGAAGCATATGCGAGAATCTTAACTTCAACGCTAGGTAGTAAGAGAAAATGTAATGGAAAAATTAAAACATAAAAATTAAATAAACATATATATTTTACTTATAGAAAACGAAAAAATAAAGAGAAAGGAGGTAAAGAAACACAAAAAGGAAACATGAAATGGAAAGGAAACGTCAACGAAATAAAACCAAAGTACCGAAGAAGGGTGCTGAAAAAGTAAAGCGTCAAGTACCTACTACCAGAATGAAATGAAACCTTTGTATCTGATGTTGGGACTAACGATTCATTGAAGGACGATGAGGATAATGACGCAAAAGGTGTGGGAAACAGATGCTTAGCATGCTGCGATTCCGGAAGAAATAGCGAGATTTAGTTCAGAACATGTGACGACAGTTACCCTCATATCGGGGTAATGGGAGTCAAGTCTGTTATATTTTTAAACTTTTATACTTGATTGAAGCTGATCTCAACTGATATTTCATTGGATTTCTCGGTTAAGTGATTCTCAATAGTAGGGCTCTTGCGCTATACTCCCACAAGAGGCTTTCTAAAGGATTGTGCAAAAAACTAGCAACTGGTAGTCATTTGCACACCAGTAGGTAGGTACGTACCTGGCTCTGAACTCGAGGGGGACGTCGTAGCATTTGCAGACGCAGCAGGCAGGGAACTTGAACCAATCGGCAAAGATTCCTCTACATTCGTTACGTGGATCATACGCCAACAGCCGATGAAGTCGATATTGCTGTTCACATCTGAAATAAAAAATAATATTTAAAATAGGTTTATTTCAACGCTTATTTTGCTATTTTTGAAGTGAACACTTTTTTGGAATGGGTAAAACTTCTATAGATTCTATACTTCTTATCGTCGGTGTTTGGTGGAATTCCATTCTTGATGCAATTTATTTAGAAACACTTGTACTTTGCACAATATATTTTATTATTTTTTATTTTTATGGTTTAGCCAACCGGTTTCGCTATACAAGCATCATCATGTTATATAGCCCTGATGATGCTTGTATAGCGAAACCGGTTGGCTGCACTGTTAAACGTTCTGTGTGACATTAATATACACTTTATTTCATTCAGCGCTTCATCTGCAGTATTAAATAATTTTAATGTAAAGTGTAAACTATTTCTTGCTATGAATGTTTTGCAGTTTGTGGTAGATACAATAGATATTAGATTAGTAAAAAATCTTTTAATTTGTTTGCGACTTGTAGGTCTATCATAGTTTCTCAGTTAATAGAAATTACAGTACATCACTGTGAAGAAGTTTAGCTGTTTTCGAAAAAGTTGTAAACAAAGGAAACAATAGTAGAAGGAAAATCGACATGCTTACACATATATATTATATTGAATTGAATTATGTATAAGTTTGAAAAATTAAATATTTCATCACATTTTATCTCATAAGTAATACTATTTTAACTGGCCGAGGTAAATTATGAAGTGGCCGTACTAGTTGGTAGGTAGCGTACTGAAGTTTCATGGCTTAGCACAGAGTACTGACAGATATGTACTAATAGTACTAATAAGGTGTACTATGACATTTTACGGATTGTACGATTACAGTGCGAATCCAAAAATGTCTGTTTAGGCCCAAGACTATTGTATTCTACCACATAAATGATAGCACTTCCATACTGATAATTAAAGCAATTCGTGCAAAATTATTCCCTAACCATTCCAAAACATCAAAAATGCGCAACGTTAATATTCAAGTTTGCACTTCTGCCGGCACTCCCGAGTGCAACCCCTACTTTTTTTTTCAATTCTCTTATGAAACAATACTTTCCCTGAGCAACGCATTATTAACATCTTTGGTGTCTACAGGTTTCTCACATTTTTCCCAATTAGGAAACCCGTCTGTTTGTTTCTCTTCCCTAAGTATAACAAAAGTTGAAAATTCGTTCACCTGCATCCTTCTCTGCAATACATCTGCTTGTGTGTGTGGACACATGTCTCCAGGTGTATGTACTGCTCGAACGGGTACATGTTAAGAAGAGCGAGCACCTCCCCGCGCGTACTATTCGCCCAAAATGGTGCGGCCATCTCTTCTTTGGACTCACATGCGTTTCTGCAAATGTCAAGTAGAAATCTATGACTTCTGTGGTTAGTTCACTTGCACACGAATATCAATGTAGGCATCTTATTTTATTGTTTCCGGCCAAGGACTGTAAAACTTTACAAGGAGGTATTTACAGAATTATGCAACTTTAGCAATACCAAACAGCTTGTCATATTTTCTAACCGACCCTAAAATGGGAGGAGGTTCTAAAATCGAATAAGTTTGTTACGCGACTAATGGATCTTTTTAAAAAAGATGTCATTATTTCGCGGGGGAAATCAATGTTGGAATTGAATGGGATTTACTAGTTTTTAAGTTATACTTAATAATGCACATTTGTTGTTATATTGTGTTCGGGACGGTGAAAATAACGTGAGAGATGTGTAACTATGTAGGATAACTAAAATAACGCGTAGGTATATGTAGTGTTTAATTTAATTAATAATGTGTATTGTGTAAATACACATTTCAACCCTTATAATAGAGCCCTTTGACTAGTATTATATAATAGTAACTTCTTATGTCCTTTAAATAATTTTATGGCTGCTTACATACTTAGGTATTAAGTTTAATTTAATATGGCGCCGCTTTCCGTACGGTTATACCACGTTAGATGGATGCTTTGGCGACCGGGGGTCTCTTTACTCGACAGTAGTAAAGATACTGGTATTACTGGTATTTTTTTTTCATTGGTTAACCAATAAAATTACTTTGACAGAAGCATAATTTTGTATAAAAGATGGCACTGTTTTATAAATAAATTACATTAAAATCAAGGGAAACAACTGTAACAACCTACTTCTTGAGAAATAAAAGTTTGAAGTTTCTACTAAGTATAATATTATGTTTCTCAAGTCTTTATCAATACAGCAATCGTACACATATTGTATAAACAAATATTTATGTATTATCTATGTATACTGGGTGTTTTTATGAACACCAAAAGAACAGCGGATTAAGAGGGACATAGTTTAAAATATTATAACTTATTATGAAGATAATTAACGTTAAAACTATTTAAATTCACGTATGCTAAGGGCATGTATGCTACAATACGTCAGCAATATACTGTTTTTTTCATACAAAGCAATTATGGATCTTGGCGACAAAAATACACAAGATTAACGTTAATATGCTTTATAAGACTAGTGTTTCCAAAACACGATTCATTTCACTTTGCCCGATAGAAAAAAATCAAAAAGTTAATTAACCCTTTTTTGAAAGCAAAACCCATCTGTCTACTTCAATTATGAAAATATCGACATCAGATTTAATATAAGCATAGATAAGTATTATACCTAAAAGATAACTGTTTCAGTTTTTATATTTTTTTTCAAATTACTTTTATAATGTCAAAAATAGTGATTTGGCGCTTAAGACGTTTACTTTAGAGCGCAATGTTTCATAGTAATCATGGAACGGGGGAGTGCGCTGATTGGCTCTTCTGGCTGACTAAGTATGGGGCCTTAAGTAAATACTTGTACTGAAAAGGCTACCACGTCGACCGTTCGTCACGGCGGCGGCCCAAGTCGCATATGATTGGTGGCATATCGTTTACATATCAAACAGGGGTCGCGTAGGTATACCTAAAACCATTTTTGCTCGTTTCTATGAAGATAGAATGCTGTAGTAGTATATTCACGGTCACATCCCCGAAGATGTAGGCAGAAACATAACCAAGCACCCACGACTAGCCAAAGACACGTTCCACAATGTGATAAGTGACAAGTCTATTGCCAACCAGGCACATATCAAACCTCGGGGAACGTTATTTTTAATAGAAAATTGAAAATTTACATAGAAAATGTACTTTTCTTTTTTTGCCCGACTCGGGGATCGAACCCAGGACTTCAAGAAGTCAACTCTGACGCCGGACCGCTAGACCACAAGGCGAGATAGAATACTGTACAGTGTACATGTCATTAAAGTGGCTCTTCAGTTCAGTTCACTTATTTTACGAAAAAATACCATTTTTGTAAAGCCTTATTTTACAAGCATTATTTATGATAAATACATGGTTGATTGTTATTAACAGAAATACTTTAAAAAACAAGTATCGTCACACACATATTTCGATGGATTTTCACGAAAACATCAATGACCTTGGATTAATTATGAGTAATCTAGAGTCTGCCTAATTTCTGGCCGCAAAAGACAACATTCGCAACTAAGTTCTTACAAAAACTAGATGAGGAGTAATAGATAAGTTAACATTGTTTTAGATATCGATTTTCTAACTTTTAACAGAAAAAAAGTAAAATACATATACTTATGAAACAGTTTTATCTTAGGCTCAGAATGCAATTGAGAAATTCGTTAAGATTTAACTTTATCAGTACCTACGTGTATTACTTAAATTAGGAATTATTAAATTAAATAATTAAGTACCTATAATAAGAGAAACACGACTGCTATTTTGCAAAAATTAATCTTTTGACAGACATCAGAAAGCCGGGGTCTGACCGCACTGTAAGTACGAGTACACTGATTTTTTCGTTCCTATTCTTTATGTCATAAGATAAAGAACAAGATAAGGATCAAGGTGCTGCACATCACTCTACAGTTTCAGTAAGCACAATTAGTGCTGTACAAATCAGTGTACTGACTGCACTGGTGCAATAATCCAGTATTTTTAAAGGGTAATAATCCAGTATTATTAACGGGCGATGGGGTCGTCACATACGTCAATCGTTGATTGGTTACTTGGTGCGATTATTAGCTGATATTGGCAATTGCTACAGAGTCGACCCTATTGTTTCAAAATTATTTTCAATATCAATACAAAAAAGATGTAAAAGTTTAACAAGTTTCTATATCAGTGTTCGTGTGTTTCTGAATTTGTCTGTGACATTGTAACTTCAAAACGGTTGAAAGGAATCCAATGCGGTCAGCTAGTTAGTTTATTTGCTTTTAAACAGTTCTTTACTGTACTATACCTAGGCCTCCTAATATAAATTTCACGCAGCTTTAGTAGTCGTATTTGGCCGCCCAAAAAAAGTTTCCGCGAAACTTCAATATACACACCCACGTACGTTATATACCACTGTAACGTACGTGGGTGACGTTACAGCACGTTATTGACCGAAAATTCAAATTCAGACAGTGCTTAGACTAGATTTTTACAGACGAATTTAAACGCGATTAACGTAAAAAAAGTTTAATCAGCTGTCAAGAGTGTCAATCATGTAAATTTTATTGTCAAAGAAAGTTTGGTTACATACGTATTGTAAATATATATTTAAGTAGTTGTCCCGACGAACTTCGTACTTCTCTTATTTTGTTTGGGAAAACTTAAAATGTCGTTCTTCCTTTTTTCTTACATTCAATATTAATATTAGCTAAATCGGTTTAGGTTTTCTCTAGTTTTAATGAGACTAACGAACAGCAATTGATTTGTATATCTATGACTATTGGACGTGGTAAGTAAATTATCAGAGGATGGGTATAGTAATATTGTCAATTTTAAAAGAGTACATACTTGCAATAACTTATGAACGGGATCACAATTTTTTTTGTGGTAAGGCGGATAAAATTTCATGTCAAGAAAAATGTAATTATCACTTACGCTCCTCGTAATTTTATGACAGCTGGGCGCATGGTTTCTTGGAGTTGAATTGGCTTAGGATGGAACTCTTCCTTCTTTTCTGTTTCTTTTGAATCAATCCTATCGATTTTCAACTTGTCATGCTCAGAGAACAGCAACGTAGGCGGTAAAGTGGAGGTGTCAGCATTCTTAAATACGTCTGTTTCTGTTTCTATAGTAGTCTCATCATATTGTTCATCTGGACTGTCAGTGGTGTTTTCAACGTTTTCTGTTGTTGTTATATTTCGTTCCGTATTATTTTTCACAGGAACAAAAATATCACTTTTAGAATTTGGAGAATAGTTGGAGTATATGCTGTTTGTTTCTATACTTTGTTTGATGACCGCTTCTAAAGCTACTCCATCTTGATCCAAATGATTTATTTCAATATTTGCTATATTTTCTAGTTTTGTTTTGTATGATATTTCGTTTTCTTTAGTATTTTCATCATCGGTATCAGTTTTATTTTGTATTTTAGGTTTAGTGTCATTAGACTTATCTAATGGCCGAACTGTTAAAGTGTCATTGTCTACTTTCTTTTGCTTATCACTGGTTATGGGTCTGAAGTGTGGTTTATCTTTAATGGCACGTCCTTTACTCTTCTTTGTATACATAATTTTAGTTTTGATGACATCTTCAGCAAAATCTGCTGGTTTCCCACTATAGTCATCCTCTATGAAATTTTCTAATTCAGCTTTAAGAACTGCTATGTGACGTTCCTCTCCATACATTCTTCTCATGAGGCCCTGAAATTAGGTTTAAATTACATATTATATAATTATTATCTTTTTTTTATCCTAGTTATGTCATAAATATAAATGTATTAATATTATGGAGTATAGATGCATTTTGATATACGCACACATATTTCGAAGAAGCGGCAGACTTCAAGCCACTTGGTGGAAAAAATATGAAGAGATACGTGAAACAGGACAGTAATACTGTTAAGAGGAAACAGCGTGAAGTTTTCTAGCACAAATGAAAAAGAAAATCCGGCCCCAAATTGACTCAGAAGTTTAGTGTGAAAGACAAAAGAGATTATACAGATGATTAGGCCTACTAAATAACCGATATTCGACAGGATGATGAGCATTTAGAAAATACCCGCCTTACCACAAAAAAATTAGACGCTTGTAAACGTCTAAAATATATCTAAATCTCTATCTAAACTTATCTGACATGTCTAAAATATTCAATCTCTTTCCCGTTTCTTTCGTTGAATATAAATAGCGTAAATTTAAAATAGGTATAGTTGGTGCTTAGCAAAATTGCCACAATTACCCAATATTAGGTCAAAGATCACAAAAATACCTGATTTTCCCTGACGAAACGTCGTATGGCATGCCATGGGTAGCTGTCCCCGGGAGTGTTGCAATAGCTCTGCTGGCTGAAGTCGCAGGGCACCTCCGGCAACGTCTTTGCCCGTTTCGAACGGTACGGCCTGGCGCACGCCGACGCGTAGTCGTAGCCGCATGACCCATAGATCCATGTTACCTACTTGCAAACAATGGAATATCATCATCATTATAACATCAATGAAACCAGGAGATCTGTTAATAACGTCGCTTGTGGTAGGTATTCATACTAGTTTTTAGACTAAAACTTTTCGTAAATAAATTATGAGTACCAAGTACATAGAAGATTTCCATAACTTTGTAATTTTACACTGATAACTTAATATCCCAGATCACAGTTTGGCAACACACTTTCAAGATCTTCGAAGTCTAAAGTCTATGTGTACTTTTTACCGTCAACAAACCTGTCTGCTTGTGTGCCTCCTTATGCTATGAAGAAAAATGTAAATAACGACAGCGACTGACAGCAGTATCATAATCAGAGGCACTGAATGAATATTAATATAATTGTTCACATTGTATAAATATATGCAAGTTTATTTATTAACATTATATGTATGCTTACATTACACTTGCTTTTCTTTGTCTTTTTGATAGCATTCGACAGGGAACAAGAACACGTCTCTCCTGATGGTACAGATGCGTCCTCATTTTGTGGCCAGTGTGCTAGACCTAATCTAGGTCTACTGGCTACTCTATCGTCTAGACCGGAACACAACTTTGTCACTATATCAGGAATAGATAAGGCAGTGGATTCCTACTCGGGCACTCCTTCCTTTTCCTACTGATGCAAACTCCACTGGCTAAAGCCAAAACAAAAAATATTTAAAAACTAAACAAATTTGAAATATCAAATATTAAGAATGGTAATATTATGTATTATGTAATCAGAACCAAAAAAAACTTTATTTACATGAACCATACAAGTGGTACTTGTGCGCGTCGGTATTTTTTTTAAACTACCACCGGATGGGAATCGCGGCCACACACTGAGAAGATCCGGCGAAAGAAACTCAGCGGGCTTGTTTACTCGTACTCATAGTAACATTATAAATTAGTGAAAAAACTAGAATTTGTAATAAGAATAAAAAACGTTTCTTGGTAAATTGATAAGTTTATTTACATAAAAACTGGCCAAGTGCGCGCACGAAGGATATCATTAAGTAGGTAGGTAGGTTTTCGACACACATTCAGGCAACATGACGACGCTAGGGCAAATACGTTTCATTTTGTGAGTTTTTATGTATTAGATTAGGTATTTATCTATTCTATATATATTTTCTATTCTATTCAATTTTGTTTTGTTCTGTTATGTTCTATTCTATTCTATTCTATTCTATTCTATTCTATTCTATTCTATTCTATTCTATTCTATTCTATTCTATTCTATTCTATTCTATTCTATTCTATTCTATTCTATTCTATTGTACTGTACTGTACTGTACTGTACTGTACTGTAC
>NJDC01010873.1:0-13813 GCA_002245475.1 Calephelis virginiensis | reverse complement strand
TGTATTGGCCTTTGGGACAACATTTCGAAATACATTTTTTGGCAGAACACAGTATCAATTTATGATCTATATCAACTATGATGCTTTCTGGTGGATTTTTAAAAAGATTATCTGGAATCGAAAAATTTGATGATGCTGCTAAACAGAATGACGCGAATAATACGGTAACACACAACATGTTGCATTCTAGAGCAAACTGATTATGTATACAGCTTTGTAATATAATTTTCCTCCCCGGATATTATAACCCCATGACTTTGCTTGTGAATGTAATATTTTTGGAGCTTTTGTAGAATCAAAGTGTCCTAGCCGAAGATCTCGCGATTTGCCGCCTATGACCACGCCGTAGTCACTTTACAAAAGCAATAAATTTGTCAGTTTGGAAAGGTAAGGCTACTAAAAGTTTGGTAAAACATAGCCATTGACCATACATCCCAATAGACGCCGCATATAAGACAACACGGTTCAGTCAACACATAAGTGTAATTGTTCTAATGTAGCTTATTACTTAAAAATACATGAACAGTATCGACCAGGTTTGTGACCTGTAAACATTGTAGCGTTATTGTATAAAAATAAAAAAAATGATATAAAATGACTGTTTGTTCAATTAAATGGTAGGTACGGTAAAGACAGCCGCACTTCAAATTACCGAAAAGATGGTACATCTTTCCGTAGGTTAATTAAAAAAAAATAACATTCATAATTACATTTTAAATTATTTGATGTTTATCGGTGTTCATCATATACTGGTCATTCATTGTTAGATGCGTGTTTATATCCCTTTCTTACACATGTGATTTTTAAGCTATCACTTTCGTTTGCATACAGCTAGTGATGGACTAATGTGCAAATCTATTTTATCGATATTTTTATTTATTTATCCCAAATAGGATACCGGTCTTATACCGGTATTGTATATAGGTATTTATGAATTTTATCGATAAATTTAAGCACTGACATAAAAAATAAAAAAACTTCTTACTCTGTGTACTTTTGAGTTGGCCTTTGGATAGTTACTCTTTTTCATGTGAGAAGTCAGCGAACAAGCACACGGCTCTCTAAATGGCAACAGATAACCATGGCCTATAGACACCGTTGACGTTACAGGTGCGTTGTCCTATGGTCGGAATGTAAGGCCTATTGTGCAAATCTGCTGGCTTCCCTACCGTCCGAATCAGAATGTGACACTGTCATTATAGCGGCAGGAATGGGTAAGGCGATGGATAACTAACCAGGGAAGTTGCTGCACACCACTGTATCACCAGTGACCTTACTGACAATTACCTGTTTTTCCTGTGCTCACCTCTTACGAGATGCCTGGCAGAGGGGCAGGTGATCTATTTTAGTCAGTGGATTTGGACCAACACGATGAAAAACAGAACTATGCGGTAGAGGGCTCTTTTATTTGTCATTGAATAACCCATAAATAGTTGAGCCGATTTTATTGAACTCTTTTAAGTGCATTAGGTGGTTATCTGGGTGATATAAATTCAAGACTGGTTCCGATAGGCTATGTTGGGGTCAGTGAAAAAACATGTGAAAAAACTTTCAAAAGGCTGGGACAATTTTAAAACTAATTTGTTTACAGCATTTCAACGATATTCTGTAGTTCAGGTGGGTATTACTCGAATGAATAAAAACAATTCAATTTGATGTATATGTCTTTTATATCAGGTATCCACAAGATCATAAAATGAAAAAAATCTAATTTGGATTGGTTTTCGAATTCCAAATTCCAAATACAGTGAATTACATCTCAACATTTAACTTACAATATACAAATTTGAAATTACATCTCAACTTACGCCACTGCTGCTTCACGACAATGCTATACTACATACTGCACAACAGACGGCTTTTAAATTAGAAGAGTATTAATTGGAATTTAAAAAACATGCACCTGAACCTAACTTCAACAAATTATTTTTTTTTTTCAAAAAATTCAATTTCGATGGGGCAGTCCAAGCCACGTCCAAAGATTTTATTGTTTCCCGTTCGAATCCCTCCCGTTTTTTAGTAGAGGGTTCAATCAATTACCTATGAGATGGCAAATGTGCATAGGAAGCAATGGTTCATACTTTGATTAAATAAATATATTACATTAAAAATATTCGACTTATGTTCCTCCCCAACAAAACGCCAATTACAGGTGTAAGGACCTAATATATTCAAGTACGGATATTACTCTCAACCGCAAAAATGTGTAACCTGGAGACGTTGAGTTGCATAGGTGCGATGTGACGTGCAATAACAAAATGCGATATAATCCGTTACAATGTCGTACTTCATAAAATAAGAGGCATGTCGATAAAATATATTGTTCGTATTAAATATGTCTCATCCCTAATCTTACATATCTGTTTATGAATATGACGTGTTGTCATTGCAAGGGCCAATAAGAAAGCAGTTCCCCGCACCTCAGCTATTTGCCAGATTTGTTTCAAAGCAAAATTATAAAGAATAGGCGTCTATTTGGATATATGGTCGATGAACATAGCACATTTCTACATTTGAGAGACTCAAAAACACTTACGTCAAAAATCCTATAGCAAGAAATAAAATGTTACAAAACCATAAATGCTACTTATTCTGGAAGCTGGATTATCAAAAAGTAGTAAGTATACCATTATATATTGGCGGTGATTCTGCTGTTCACAAACTAATGTTATTTTAGATGCATGCTGTCTTTTTCAAATAAAACAAAAACAAAAGAAATGTAACATTTTACATTTGTCAGATTAGTGTGGATAAGTCAAATTGTGATGGTTTTAATCAACGTTCCGAGTGATGAACTAAACGTCTGCAGAAATGTCTTCTTATTATTCCATTATAAATATGGCTTTCAATCGTTTTTCACGACTTATTTAGCCAATGTCAGGTACGGGAATTCTAGAAATGTCGTGTACAGACTAAGCTCACAGTAACAAAAGTGTTTTGTCTCTTTCTTTTTGTTTCGTAGAAAGAAAATAGCAGTAACTTGAAATTATTTTGGTGAGTGCACAACAAAATTGCCACCAATAATTTATATGAAAAATATGACTTATGTACTAATTGACGCCGTATCTAGATTTCGGGATTAATTTTGATGATTAAATTGAAATGGGGAATGTTTTGAACCGAATGGATTGATCACAAACGAAAAGACAGGAAAATTTTGCCTGTATAATATATAGTTACGTTTATTCATAAATGCGAAATGATTAATTATGTAATAACAACTCTATATATTTTCGATTTCCGAAGCTTGGCGAATATAGCCGAAGTGCATAATTTAAAATTTAAATAGTGCTTCTATACTATGTTCAAAAGTACCTAAAATGATCTAAACGATTCCAATTTCCAATTCGCATGATATCGAGATTCGAGAGTAACCCTACAGATCTAGTTCAGATGAATCTAATGATTTCAAACTCGTTCGGCTCAGTAGGCATTTCAGGGTTACGCTAACTACTCCTATATTTGAGCTCCATCATCTAACCAGATTAGATGTACCAGTGATCGTTACTGTTTTAACTATTAGGTCTCATATATACCCATAACGCGTCCAAGATCTATTCCACAGCTTACAATGAAAAGTATTCATTTGTCTATTACGCTAGCAGGCGTACTCTATTCATATCTTAAAACTTCAGAGTGAATTCTGTACGTTTAGGATATCTAAAAAAATAAGAGCAGGTGACTAAAAAAGAGCATCAGAACATATTTTTAGCATTTTCACCCTATTCATAAACAACACTATGAGGTCTCAAACTGCCCACGAACGCATAGGGACAGTCAAACCTATTCATAAACGATACTTGAATGAATTCGACTGGCGCGTTTGTTAAAATCGACGCATAGCTGAAATAGCTATCGCGCTACTTTAAGGAACGATAGCGTTGTTTATTTGTAACCATTGTGCTCGTAAGATAAAAATTATTAGGCACCAAAGATAATTAATTAGAATGGTTTACAACAGTTAGGAAGAGTTCAACCATTATAATTTCTACAATTAATTATATAAGTACGTAATATACTCTTTTACATTATATTTATACATACATACATACATATCTTCACGCCAAGGCCCTTACGGGGTAGGCAGAGAGTATCGAGTGCCAGACCTCACGATCCTGACAAACCTGTCTTGCTTACTTCACATTCATAGCCCTTTTCATACAAACACGCCGGTTTCGGAGACTCTTGACACCACCCTCGTATAATATCCGATTGATCTGATCGTGAAATGTCAGCTTTGGTCTCCCCGGGTACCTACACCCATCCACATTCGCATTGTATATCTGCTTTGTCAATCTTTCAACTGTCATTCTTTCCACGTGAGCGAACCAGTGGAGCATGCCCTTTCGCATTTTAACACCAACACTTTCTTTTCATCACACTTTTTCTCGGATCTCACTGTTACTTTCCGTATTTTCCGTAGTGCTCTCATTTCGACCGCATTTATCCTACTTTCATGCTCTTTCTGACATACCCAACTCTCGCTTCCATACAGTAACGTTGGAATAAGCACAGAATTATGCAAAGCGAGTCTAGTTTTTTGACTCAAAACCTTGCTTTGGAATAGCTTACCCAACGCTCCATTCACACTATTCCCTGCACTCACTCTCCTCTCTACATCCGCGGTGTACCTTCCATCCCTGCTAAAAGCACAACCAAGATATACAATTTCATTCACTTGTTCCAGCACTACATCATCAACCAAAACTCTTACATCCGTTCTGGCTACGTCTCTTTCAAACACCATTATTTTGGTTTTCATCGAATTCAAATGTAAGCCCCTTTCTTTACAATCTCCTTCCATAACTGTGACCAGTTTTTGCAGCTCAGATGGTGTAGAGCCCAAAAGTACAGCATCATCTGCATAAAGCAGGCAGTGCTTTACAGTCTAAATACATTGATTGCACATAATATTTATAAGAAAAAAAAGACAAGCCCGCTGAATTTCTTTCGCCGGATCTTCTTAGTCATCCTATACTATATACGAGTACAGAAATTTGCTATTATTTGACGGTTGACCATTGACATTATATGTCCAAAGCAGAGTGAAGTGCGCTATAACAAATGGACAAATCACAGAACTGATTTCAAGACTATGCGCTATGAGCTAAGTAAGTTCTAAGGATTGTTTATGAATTGGATGACTTGACGCAAGGAACGCATAGCTAAAAGTCGTACGTCGCACAGCGTTGTTTCACTACTTAGGGGCGTCCACAAATTACGTGAGATGTTTAAAGGGGGGAGGGGGTTTATTCAAATCTCACCCAATCTTACGTTGGAGAGAGGGGGGTCTCGGCAAATATCACATCATTTTTAGTTGCTTTGATCACAAAAAAATATGCTATTTTGGTCTATTTCATCCATACTGTACATGCTTAAGGTTTAATCTTAAGTGTAATCGTAATACGGTGAAGATCATTCACTAATTCCTTCAAAAGATAATTTAAACGCAGTAAAACTGCAAAAACCGACTTCAAATTTGGAACATATGTGGTTTCTCACGAATGCTAATGTTATAGACCTGTACCAAATTATAATGGGACCATCGCGGGAGTATAGGCTTTCAATTTAAAAAAACAATTTTGAAAATCCTTCCACAAACACCGGAATAATCGAGTAACATACATACAAAAAAAAACCATACGGGTCGAATTGAGAACCTCCTCCTTTTTTCGTCGGTTGAAAATAATTTCATTCATATCTTGACCTTATACACACGCTGACTGTCAAACCATCGTATTTGTTTTGTACCAAACAGCTCAATTTACTTAGTTTAGTTTTACAACTAGTAGAACAGAAGTGATGTTGGAGTGATCTGCATATGATTCTGCATGATCGTTTCCTGCTACCTAAATACTCTATCACTTGGGTTTTTTATGTTATTGAAAGGCAAACAAGGATTTCCTGATGGTAAAAAATTCACCCCACCAAAGGTGGTAATGGTGCGTTGCTAACGTGACGTTGGGAGGTTAAGCCTCGTCTAAATGTAAGTATACCTTATTCTCCAAAACGGATCACGTCAACAGCAAGCACTGACGTTATAGCGGCAGGATTAGGCAAGGCGGTGGTGCCAATACACTCTGCCTGGCATGAAAGCAGATGGTCTATTCTGCAAAGAAGCCCGGACCAATACGGTGTTGATGGACATTTGACAATTCCGGACTTTAAAGAGCATGACGGAAAGTCATTTGCTCCATTTCTAATACGACACTGCCTACCGATTCAACCGCTTCATCAGCACGCCAATCGCTATTGCCCAAGTGTACGTGATGATTTATAGAAAATATGGTGCAGTATTTACCTTGCATCTATCACAAAATCTACAGAGCTCAGGCGAGATTGTCACAATACGAGCTAATAAGTTTCTGAAAATCATACTGACATGTTGGTTCCAATAGTCTCTCTTGAGCCTAAAAGCCTTTGCTGTAACAATCCAATACACTTAAATAAAAAACCCACATTTTCAAAAATCTCACGTGAGATTGGGGGGCGGGGGAGGGGGTTGAATAAAATATCACGACATCTCACCAGAGGGGAGAGAGGGCCAGAAAATGTAAAAAAACAACTTACTTAATTTATGGACGCCCCCTTAGCTAAGTACACTTCTTGAATACGGGTGTAGAATGTTTGTCTGTCTGTCTGTATCATGGCCGCGACTCACGTCGTCTAAACCTATTGTAACAAAATTTGTCTGGTTGGTACTTTATGTTCCAAAGAAGATTGTAGCTGTTTTTATTCTGTTCACGAAAATCCCGAAAAACGTGATTCCGTATAGGAATTTCACATATGTGTGGCGGGCCTAATACAGTTATGGCGAGTAAGTAAGTATTAAATAAGTAGTAAGTATTAAGTAAGTAGTAAGTATTGCTATGGTACCAATTCGGATGAATCGTGCAGGACTAAATACGGCAAAAATATAGTACATACTGAAAACGAATATACCAATAAAACAAACATTATTCAGACAACATTTATTAATTATACGACACATAGTAATGTTTATAAAGTTGAGGTAGATAACATCAATTTTCATTCGAAAAAACTTTTTAATCGACTCCAAAAATACATTATCGACTGTATATTATTTGAATGACTTTTGGTTTTATTAAGCGATACTTCGGTCAATAGCAAATCGATTTTGATGCCTCTTTTTTGGGAAGTTAAGTCATTATTCTAAAGTAACACTATGTTAATTTTATCATAATCCGACTAGCAGTTTTTAAGTGATACTTATTAAGACATAAAATCAAGATATAAAAAATATGCATTAGCATGAGACCTAATATTGAGTATGTACGAGACCTACTAAACTTAAAACTAGTAGTGGGATGATGCTAAAATTTATTGGTGGATTAGCTCGGAAACATTAGCTATATTTCGAGAGAAGTATTATAAAATCGGGACGTGGTATTAAAATAAGTTTTTTGCAGTTTTACTGCACTTATATTATATGTGACTACATTTGAATATGACTTACAATACATACGTACAAAACGTAATACGGTAGAGTAACTATAGTTGGGGTTACAAACTGTAGTAAAAGTGTATTTTTTTAAGTGAAAACTTCTTTAGCGGCGTTGCGCACTTTTTTTGGAATGGATAAAAACTTCTAAACTCGTGTCAAATCGTCAGATCGTAAGACGGAGCAGGGCGCATGCGCGAATAAGACGGCACGAGATCTAAAATGAAACGTAGATACGTTGCCGTTTTTGTATTGCTTAGATATATCCAAAGATATAATAAGAATTTAGGATTCGCAATGGATAATACGCCGCAATACACCGACCATTACATTCTCACAATACAACATGATAGCAGCAGCAATGTTCGATAAACAGATAATAGAGCAAGTTTTTGTCAAGCTAAACGCAGGTTATTACATACTGATAATTAAAGCGATTCGTGCAAAATTATTCCCTAACCATTCCAAAATATTAAAAATGCACAACGTTAATATTCAAGTTTTCACTTCGCCGGCACTCCCGTACTACAACCCTTTTTTTAATTTTTAATATCTTAAAGTCTTTGTTTTGTTTAGTATGAGATAATGATATTACCTAAACAGAAAAGCGAATTTACTCATATTTTTCATTTTCCATCGTTGGCGCTAGGTACTTCGAAATATTCATATTTCGAACACTAAAGAAACACTTATACTGTGTTAGGTATATTTACAATTCTTCATTATTGAAATAGTCTACCAGTTCCACTTTTTATAACATCATTGGGGCTAAAACTAAATATAAAATAATAAATTTTCATTGAAGCCATGCAACAATTACAAAGTAATATTAAATTTAATACCCACGTCACCACAAAAATAATACAGTTAACTGAAATTGAATCAATAAAGAACAAAATAATGAAAATTAAAAATAGTAAGGGGAATATTAATTTAATATAAGCAATTAATAAAATATAATACCCATCAAAAACAATTAAGTAATAGTATTAAATAAATTATAGATAAATATTTATCATCAACATGTCCCCGAAGAGGTACATCCAGAGCACGCACGACTAACTGATACTTAATAGCACAATTCGATAGTTGGTAAACCTATCGCCAACCGGGCACATATCCAATCTCAAGTAACGTTTTTTGTATTAGAAAATTGGAAAAAACAGATTTTATTTTTGTTACCTAATCCGGGAATTGAACTCAGAACCTCATTCAGTCAACTCCAACATCAGGACCGCTAGACAACAGAAACGATATATAAAAAATAACATAAATTGAATCTAACCACAAAGTAAGTAAAATAATTTGGTTACTTTTTACCTTTGTAATTAACTTTGTGATATTTGTTTAAGTACTTAACTCTTTTTTTAAGGAAAGAGACAAGCCAGCTAACCTCGTGGTTTTCACATCTCCACCGGACTTCTATGTTATTTAAGTATATAGATACTTTATATATAGATATCGATACGTGATGCCAAAACTTTGCAGTTTGGACCCATTTTACGAAAATTGCACGGATGCAGGAGCATAAAATTTGGCATTTTTATAGTTTGCGTGTAGGAGAAGTGCAGAACGCTAATATTTTTCAATAGTAATGCTTATAAAGTACATTAAGTCAATAAGTAAAACATTACCACACTAACATGCATTTGACACACACAAACAAATATATTATTGATGATAACGATAAAAGTTCACAGATGGCGCACTAAAAAGTTTGGAAACAAAGTAGTTGGTCTTGAGAAATGAAGATGGCGTTCTTATCAATAGGATGTTAAAATTTATTAAGGTCGAAGGTAAGGTTTTGACCAATGGGCGACCACTAGTCTAGATAATAACTATGTGTTAGTATCGTTGACTTATATATAGAAATAAGTACTTAAATAGATGCTAGAATAAACGGCTAAAATATTTAATAGAGGGATGTGTTTAGCCATGTCCATTTCCTCATTCTAGTATTAAAGTAAAATCTGTAGACTATTTAAATAATAGTACATTATTAGTGATACGTTAAACAGTACAAGTGTTTCTTCATCTAAAAACATGAGTTTTTTTAAATGCCAATAGTTAATTGCATAAAAAGTTAATTACAATTAAACTCACAAACATACATACAAATGTTAGTCCTAATAAAAAGTATGAAATACAGTGCTACATTGAGATCTTTTAAACATTTGTGATTACAAATATCAATTCTTATATTTATATACTTATAATATAAACGCACGACAGTGATAGTGGTTGAGTTAATTACACTTACTTATTATGTATTGTTAATAATAAGGTGACAAAAAAATATACGTTACGTATCAACTCTACTGATTGCTTCATCCCTTACCATGAGTTGCCAGTATAGATTACGTTCGGTAAGTTACGTGTCGAAATCTATGACATCTTTGATCTAAAAATGTGTTTCTCTTAGTTACCAATAGAGGCGCTGTTCAAAGATTTCATACAAATAATTTACAGAGACGGTAGCGAGTATAGTAAACTTGACATGCCGTAAACTCATGGTAAGGGCCCTGTTATCTTTACTTATTTTCGATTATTAACATGTATTACAATGTGATGTAAACCAACTGAACAAAAAAACATCGAGAAAAAACAAGCCACACAAAAATAACAAATTTTTGACGAATAAAAACTTTTTGGATGTAAGACTGTCCCTTACACAATTGATTTAAGCCCATTAAGCTGCTTAAGACACTAGGTAGGCCAAAGAAGTATACCAAAAGAATACCTACACATGTGGGTAAACTAAAAACAGTCCAGTAGAAATCGCAGAATAAAGTAGAGAAAAACCTTCCAGTAACACGAACAATCACCATCTATAGTAATTAAAGAACATAATTACTCAATAATTCATTACGTTTACAGTACCTGTGAATATTTTAAGTAAAGTAAAATCAATTTCAAAAGTTGAAGTCACAAAATTTTCGTATTTTGTAAATGCTACATAGGTATAGTACTTCTATTTAAATTATGCGCTTCGGCTTTACACTCTTTACTCTTTTTACACTTTATACTTTAATTTTTAAATTGAAATGATTAATTATGTAATAATACCTCTATATATAGATATCTTTAAAATACATTCGAATTTCTGAAGTTTGACGAATATAGCCGAAATGCATAATTGAAAGACGTTTAGATATCTTTGTGTCAAACAAAACTTTCTTTTTTTCTGTTTGTTTCTTTGTTTTTTTTTGTATGTTTATTTATAAAAAAAAGTAAATAGTTTTAATGTTTCACTATTTAATATCTCCTAACTATAAAATTAATCTTGAACTACCAAATATGATAAACAAATATATTTATTTATTTTACTGCATAATTCGCAATAAATAGGAATCAATTCGACTTCAAAAATTTGTAACATTGAGAAATTCAAACATTTTTAAAATATTTTTATTTTAGCACTTGCCCTGTGCTTGGGATAAATTTTCTATAAATCTTAAAGAAAGAAAAAAATTAAAATATTTTTTTTATTAAATATTGGAAGGCAAACAAGCGGACGAATTTCCTGATGGTAAGAAATTCACGCCACCTAGAGACACCAAAGGTGGTAATGGTGCGTTGCCAACCTGAGGCCGGGTTGTTAGACCTCGAGCAAAAGTAAGCTTACCAGCTACATTACCCTCCAAACCGGAACACGTTATTACGTTATGGCGGCAGGAATAGGATATATAGATATGTATAATTTGTATATAGGTGGTACATTTATTAAAAATACTACAAGTGGTATTGTTGGTAACTATACAATATATGCTTGCATTTTATTAGCTGCCGCTTGCTAGCTACGAGTAGATCGTCTATTTTACTCAGCGGACCCAAACCTATACGGAGAATACTTAAACATGTAAATAGTAATGATGTTAACAATATTTTGTTTAAATAAGGATACCTCCTCATGTTGGTCCGGGCTCCGTTTGCAGAATAGACCATCTGCCTTCCTGCCAGGCAGCTCGTAAAAGGCGAGCATAGTCTTATCGTCACTACCACCGTGATATCCTAGGTGGTAGAGTTTCGTAGCGACTTGACCGGATTGGTACCACCGCCTTACCTATTCCTGCCACCATAACGTCCAATGCTTGCTGTTGACGCGTTCCGGTTAGGAGGGTAAGGTAGCCGGTAAACTTACTTATGCTCGAGGCATAGCATCCCGGCCTCAGGTTGGCAACGCACCACTACCACCTTTGGTGTCTCTAGGCAGCGTGAATTTCTTACCATCAGGAAATCTGTCTGCTTAGTTGCCTTCCATTTTTATAAAAAAAAACAACTTAAAATGATATTTTTAACTTGAATTATAAAAAAAAAAATATTTAATGTTAATAACTTATAACACACAAATGCAAAAGTATCAGTTTAGCCAAATTTAATAAGGAAAAGGATAATTCTAGAAGATATCTCTAGTCTTGTACTTTAAAATTATAGTTACTTGCTTGTAAAAAAAAACCATCTTGAATATATCATTCTAATTCTTCTGAGTCAGTGCTATTTCATCTCTTGTGGACAAAGTACGGGAACATGATGTTTGACTTCTTGACATCGATTCGCCGGTCAACTGCTTATACCTGTAAGTTTTTGTTATCAATTAGAAGACATTATTAAAAAAAACGACGGCTTGAACACCGGGAGTACCGGGAGAAGTGAAAACTTGAATAGTAACGTTGTGCATTTTGGATATTTTAGAATGGTTAGGGAATAGTTTTTCACGAATTGCTTTAATTATCAGTATGTGGTAGAATACAATATTCATTTATTGCGCTATCGTACACAAACATGACAACACCAACATTCGCGTAAGCGCCCTGGGCCGTCTTACGTATTTTTGATCAGGTGTGATACCTGACGTGAGTTTAGAAGTTTTTACCCATTCCAAAAAGTGCGCAACTCCGCTAAAGAAGTTTTCACTTCAAAAAATTAATAAAAAATCTGTTAAACTGTAAATCCATATTTCAGTATTAATTTGATTTTATTATTAAATTAAGAAATAACAAAATCATTAAAATTAAGAAATCCAAAACAGTTTAACAACGTTATGTGTTAGAATGGTGAAATGCCTAAACAAGAGCGTGATAGCGACTCCACACATGTTTATGTAATTGTTTTTGCGTATATTATGCTATATTTGATAAATAACCTTCACGAGTCGAGGGTAAATAATTCGCAACAAATAACAAATACGGCTTATCGAAATTCTGTCGATTTTTCAAGGATTATCAAAGGAAACAATAAACCATGGACTATACTAATACTGACTAAACACTTATTTTTCGCATAGTGTATTACGCATAGTGATAGCCTCTCCTCACATGGCTATTTGTATTTGCGAATTTGGTATATTTGGCAAATAACCGTGTGTGGTATGTGTGTGGAGGGCATATTTGCCATAATTATAGTCTCATTTGACTATGTGGCAAATACAGAAAGCAAAGGAGACAACAAACCATAGGCTATACTAATACTGGCCACTTACGTTTTTTTAATACCGATATGAGTGCACAAAAAGCCATGTGTAGAGTCAACATAATAAACATAGCAAATAGCACTTGTTTAAAATTGAAGAGAGGAATAACAATACTTAAACGTAAGTACGAGTATATAAAAAAATAAATAAAAAAAAATATGTCTAAGTAAAACCTTTCAAAATTAAAATCAAATAGAATTTAATAGAAGAAGGCGTTACTTTGCGGAAATGCATACTTAAATCCAAATAAAATTATTTAATTTGCAATTTCTCGCCAAAAAAATATCTTTTCCGTCAGCTGGACATATTTGGGGGTTTTGGCTTACGGTAAGTCCAACTCACTCGCAGCGCACTATTTTGTGTGGTAGCTTATGGTAGTTAGGGTTAAACCTAATTATATTTTAAAATGTTGTTCAAATATTGGCTTAAAAGTTAAAGTCTATGTGATTAATTTTTTTATTGATATAAAAATATTTGCACACCAAAATATGGTAGAATATGTTGATATTCTTAAATATTTTTGTGACATCTCATTTTCTTTCTTTCTTTCTTTCCCTGTTTTGTCACGTCATAACACGTATATATTTTTTTGTAGGAAATTGCAAATTAAATAATGTTATTTGGATTTAAATTAGAATTAAAAATGAAAAAAAATATGAGACTGAAATGAGTATATTATACTTTTAAATATTGTTTCTTCTGGCTTCAGTTAGTTGAGTTTGCATCGTAAAACTAACTTTACAATATTATTAGTCTAATAAAAAGTATTTATCGAAAGTTTGATTAACATGTAAAAAATCTAACATTCAGGCTTTTAAACAGACTTTAATGCAAGATTTTGTTTCATTTTAGGCACGAAGTTAATGGATTCCACTAAACAC
>NJDC01010872.1:0-19711 GCA_002245475.1 Calephelis virginiensis | reverse complement strand
CGCCACTATCGGATGCGGGAATAAAGAAATGCAATCCGAGCGGCGGCTCATTATCGCCCCTCTCCCCGCACCCTTTACACGACCAGCGGTCACTAAGAGGCGATCCTAGGAATGCAGATAATATGCATGTTACATCTAGCTGTTTATGGATATCAGACTATTAGTTAAAACTTGCCATGACATCTCTCTTGTATGCAATCTCTATTTACCATGATGAAAGACCTTTGTTCTATTTACGTTAGCTGTCTCCTTCACTCGAAATTTGGCGGTAATTGATGCGAACCAATAAAACCACCTGTAGTGTGTGTTGAGTTAAAGATACGTAGTCCAGTACGTAGAGGCGAAGGTTTTTTTGGCAAAGAAAATTATGAGTATTTTGAGTGGAATTGTGTATAATTTTCTAAAAGTTGATGCACAATACAATGTTTTCATTCAGTCAAGATATAAGTAGGTACCCAAGTGCTAAAACATCCAGGCCATGCCAGGTGAGCCTGTGACTTGCATATTAGGTTATCGGTGCGACAAAACCGCTCCTAGAAGATAATTGCTATTAAAATCCGACCGCAGACGCTGATAAGATATCGCGCTTAACGACACAGGACAATATGACTCCTAGTGCCTACCCGGTGCTGTGTATTTCGTGGTAGGCAGGTATTCCACAAAATATTGAAAATATCGATACCACGTTACGCATCAAAAGTATCGACGCCTGTTGTTTGGTATCGAGTAGTTTTTTAATATTTTCAACCATTACAAAAACCAAGGTTTATAATAAACTTTTTTTTATTATACTGGAAGGAAGTAGACGGATTTCCTGATGGTAAGAAACTCCCGCCGCCTAAAGACACCAAAGGTGGTAATGGTGCGTTGCCGACCTAAGGCCGGGATGTTAGGCTTTGAACAAAAGTAAGTTTACCAGCTACCTTACCCTCTGCACCGGAACACGTTATGAAGTTATGCAGCAGAAATAAGTAAGGCGGTGGTGCCAAAGCTTCATTAATTTAAAAGCTTGTCTATACTAATATTATAAAGAAGAAATGTTTGATTTTTTGTTTGTTTGAAATGAATAGGCTCCGAAACTACTGGACCGATTTCAAAAATTACCCTTAGAATGCTACATTATCCCTGAGAGACATAGGCTTTGTTTCATCAAAATCGGTGTAGTAAAAGCCAAGTTACGCAGGCGAAGCTGTGTGAAACTGCTAGTTTACAATAACAGAAAATACTTAAATTCATTTTCAACCAATTTTGAAAATAGGAGGAGGTATTCCTTTGGCTCCTATTTTTTTATGTATGTTAATCGATTTCTCCGTGATTTGTTTTATTATGTGAAAGGTCAGCGAACAAGCGCACGGCTCTCATGATGGTAAGAGATAACAGTGATCTATCTAAGACACCATAGATGTTATAAGGCGCGTCACTGTCCTGTGGCTGGTATGTCAGGCCTATTATGCAAGTCTACCTGCTAGCCAGGATATATAAAACTTCAACTTGAATCATAAAAAACTATTTAAAAAACGATATTAAACTTAAATTAATTAAAAAAAGTATCGGGAATAAATTATGGTTCCTAATTCAAACCAAAGAATATAGATGAAATTAAAAATACTATCTAGTGGTCGCCCGTTGGTCGAAATTCAACCATAATAAATTTTAATATCTTGTTGATAAGAACGACTATCTTCATTTCTCAAGACTAACTACTTTGTTTCCAAACTATATGGTGCGCCATCTGTGATCTTTTATCGTTATCAATATAAAAAAAATTTGTTTGTGTGTCAAATGCATGGTAGTGTGGGTAATGATTTATTTATAGATTTAATGTACTTTATAAGCAATATTATTGAAAAATATAAGCGTACTGCACTACTCTTACACATAAACTATAAGTGTGCCAAATCCGTCTTCTCCGTCAGCACAATTTTCGTAAAAAGGGGTCCAAAGTTTATGCTTCACGTATTAATATATAGATAACCAGCATTATATTATACATAACACAAAACTGTTTTGAGTTCAATGGTAACATAAATATTCAAACAGGCGGTTTAGCTATGGGTTCACCTCTTAAATTTCACCTTCACCTTTTAAATTGATTTAGCAACGCTCAAGGAATGCACACATGCAACTACGAAACGTTACGGAGGGCCGCACTAACTACAGTTAACACTCCTATCTACCGTTGACCGGAGCCAAGCACGCCAAAAAAACGTTATTGAGACGGCAGTTAAGGACAGTTTAAGTTTAACTGGTTAACGCAGGTAGCCCTGGTTATAACCAGGGTTACCTGCGTTCAAATGTAAGTAGCTTATTGAGACCGGCCTTTAATCCATTAATGGCTGATGTTTTGCAAAAGTGCAGTAGCAACGTCAGAATATGATTTTCAGGGGTGATGGAATCAAAGAATACTAATAGTCTACCGATGGAATGGTCAACTGTCAAGATGATCAATTTGTAGTCAATGGCTATTGTCCAGTTGACAATTGACAGCTGAAAGATAAAGAAACAAAAGTTTTTTGGTGCCATTGTGAATGAAGATGGTAGTATATTTTTCTTAATTATTGAATTTCGTGTTTATATTTAGTGAAATTAGTCAATTTTGGTGGCATTTTGTTCAGTGAAAGTGCACAAATGAAATAATCATGAAGAAATTAGTATATTGTGTATTACCTCGCTGCTGCCAAATGTCACTAGATGAGCTTGAATAACGAAACCACCGCTTTACTCAAGAACTGACATGACTTTGTAAATGGTAACTTATGACTGTTAAAAAGATTTAATCAATACGAAGACATGGCAGCATGGCCTAAAAGTAGTCTTAGCCGGCCCTAGAAAGATGCAAAATAACTAATAATAGAGAAAAAGTGTCACACATGTGTCTGTCAGGGTCATCGTTCAAAATGGCGCTACGACCAACGTTTCGTTATACGTAGATTTTCAGGCATTATGCAATCCCATTGCTTTTTGTAAAAGTAAAAACGGCAAGATACATAAAACATTGTGAAGTTGCAATAACTTGTACATAAGATTCTGCTTGTGAACATTTTTTCGAACATTTAAAATAAAACCAAAACTGTAAATAAAAAATTTAATCACATAATTTAAAAAATCGCGCCTTTGCTTAAATTAAATCGGACATGACACCTGGCGAGAAAAATCGGAAACATCGGTGAACAAAGAGAGCTAGCTAGCCACCACGGGAAAATAAGGTTGTGTTTTATCTCTGTCCGACGAGCGCGTGTGTTTTGTGTGCAACGGAGATGGCGTTCATACTTTCGGCCATCAATTCATACCATCTTTCTTTCTTGTGCAACTGTTAACTCGTCGGTCGTGCTCTAGGGTTCAGTTGTCTTTCAGTGTAAACGTTGACGGCGACGGTACGAGCGTTACTTGGTAGTGTCGGGCGTGGAGTATGCTGTATGTGTGATCTGTGCATTTGGTGGGCCTCGGTGCGGTGTATAGTGTGTGGATCGTGAGGAGAGCACGGCCCCCTCGGCCCCGGGCCGGTCGGCATGGTGGGCGCGAGCTGATCGGCGGCAGCGGCGTTCCCCCCGCGCTGCGCCAGCCCCATGCAAGCGCCGGAGGGTTTATGGGGATTTGCGTGAGCTGCCGGCGCCGCGAGCGAAAGGCTCCCGAGAAGCGCTGGGTGCCCGCGGGCGGGCCCTCCAAGGGCGCGGCGGCTGAATTGCTTCCGCGACGCGTCCAGCTGTCAGCCATGGCAAATTCAATTTCTAACATGAAGATGACGAACCCCATCAAGGGTTTCGTGAGCAGACAACGAAAACGTTACACGGAAGACGGCTATAATTTGGACTTAGCGTGTATCCTTTTTGAGTGATTTGTGATTAGAAATTTGTTTCTGTGTGTCCAAAGGTAAGTAAATTTTACTTAAATTCCTATTTCAAGTCGCTGAAATTGCATCGAACTCATGCGAGCATCCTTACAACTCTCAAGGGCACTTGTTCTATAACCTGTATGTTGCTTTCGTATGTACGATTCGATCTATTTGAGGTTATAACGCGAGACTTAAGTAATTAAAATAGTTTAAACTCGTGGCTTTAAATCTATTTTAGTTAACTAAAAACTTCGATACTATTGTAATTTGTAATTTATATAAATTAAAGACTCATTTGAGAATCTCCAAGTTGATGTTAACTATGAGCGTAGGTAAACTTGCGCCTAGTATCTTGCATAGCAACAACTGGTGTACAAATATATACATAGAACATACATGTAGTTTGTACTTGGAAACTATCTAACAACTGTAGGAACCTAGAGATATAAGATAACAATCACAATGATAAAGAAATGCTAGCATAAGCTTAGTTTAGCACTGCCAGTAATAAATATTTACAAATAATGTTTAGAAATCACTTTCTCCTACTTAATTTAATCTTTTTATGAATAATATACATAGTAAACATTGTAATTCATATTACTCATCTAATTATTTGATGCATTTGTGAGTCTAGATGCATTGTTTACTATGCTACTGAATGGTTTGGGGATTTGATATTCTTGTACATGCTTTTACATTAATCATACATTAAGGAAGGTGCGGCAAGATAAAATTTATTGAAAGAAAGTATTGATAAGTTTGAATAATCTATTAAATGAGCAAATTTTTTTTAACATTATGTAATATGCAACATGCTAAAATATTCTGAGACTTGCCTCACAGCTTATATAAATTGTTTAGACAATATACCTCTCATTGTTTTGACTATATGCTTATAATAGTTAATTTTAGACATCTATCTAGGTATGTGTTATCAGATACAAAAGTTGATGCAGAATTTTCTATAGAAACTATGTAAATTTGATAATGGTACTAAGCCAGTTTAGAGTTTATAAAGTTATAGTTACTTGATTTGCTTTTCTTTTACTTATTTAGCAGTCAATTTCTGCAAAGTGATTGATTAGAATATAATTTTTCCTTTAGGGTGTATAGCTTTTGCCCAATTTTGGTGTCAAGTATTGGAAAACCTTTTTAATCATAACCTTGTGCCTGTAGTATTCAATTGCTGGTATGATTTTGAGCCCCATTATTTTTTTTTCTTTGTCCCTTTCCTTAATTAAGATATAACTAGCTGAGATATAGTCTTGTCTTAAATATGAATTATTTTTTGTAAGAATTTGTAAGAATCTTCTGACAATAATTAACACAACAAAAAAGCAATTAGCCAAATTGATCTTTTTGGTTGTGTGTGATGCTACTTACTACCAAGAGAAATAGGGATTTATTTTTTATTTTATAAGAGCATGTGTGTGTGTGTGTTCAATCTTGTTTAAAGAAGGTTATGCTTTAAAATTAAACAATGGTGCATAGTTACTTCTAATACTAAAATCCCAAATAAAATTTGTTTAAACTTATTGTACAATGGTTCAACTTACCACCCAGTAGCAATCCAACTAGTCCACTTCAAGTGTATAGGTAGAATACAACAAATTAAAACAAATAAACTACACATGTCATAAAATACGTAAATATTGTAAATCCAAAAATATAGAAAATTTAAAAATTGATTGGAAACAAAAATTTTCTGTGATCTAACAAATAGAATTAAATCATCTCACTGTGATTTGCCTAGAACAAGCTAGGTGGACAAAATTATTTTTCTAATAAAATGGCTTCATTTGAGCATATTCAGACATTATATGTACATTTTAGAGGACCTTTGGTATTTGAGGTTGTGATGCATAAAAAAATCAAAGTAAAAAATAATATATTGAGGATAAATGCAAATTGTATATTTCCTTACACATTAAAAACTATACTTAGCTTAAAACTAACATCATACCCTTTGCTACTTTTATATTAATACTGTACAACAAAATAATCATAATTACAGAAAAGTTACTTAAAAATAAATTAAAAACTTCTGTTTGTAGGTACTGTGGCCGGAACTGCCGTCACAGCCCCACTTACTTATTAAAGAGAATGATGACTTTTGTGGGAGCACACAACTTCTTCTTGTGAATTCTGGCTACTTCTGCAGCAGTCACCAACTCTTCCGCACTCCACTCTTTGGTGTTTTCATTGGTATCGAGTGTATTCTTATGGGACTGGATATAAAACAGAACACGACTTGCAGTTGACCACTTTATTCGCCATTAATGTTGCCATATCTAATTACAAAATACACAACACCCTCCCCTTACAAATTTAGACGATTAGGAGGTTTTGGTGTGCGGCATAGATTACATAGATTAGTTACAGGTTGGACTATTTCTTGACTTTGAGGGACAGGACTACTAACAGGATTTTGACCAATAGGATTTTGACTTTGACAGACAGGACTATTAACAGATTTTGACTGATAGGGTTTTGACTAATTTGATTAAACAATGATTCTGAAATTTGTTCTATTGACGGTTGAGTAGAACTAAGATCCTGAGGTTGAAAATCAGTGGGATAGGTTCCATTGAAACCTAAATTATTATTATTTAATCTCTCCTCTCCTGGGATAATATAATTCTGAGGTTGTGGATAAGGTGCATGAATTAATTGATTTATATATCTTCTTCAAAACACCATTAATAGCAATTAAATGAGTAGTGGCACTTAAAAGTTTAACAATTATTCCATGAATAGGAGGCATGGAACTATATCTGACAATAATGTTGTCGTTGATGCAATTTATTAAAAAACACTAGTACTTTCCACAATATATTTTATTATTTTTTATTTTTATGGTTTAGCCAACCGGTTGTGCTATACAAGCATCATCAGGGCTATATAACAACTTTTTTTAATAAATTGCATCAAGAATGGAATTCCACCAAGCACCGACGATAAGAAGTATAGAATCTAATGTTGTCGTTAACAAGAAATTGGGAGTAAGCAGGTAATTTTTTAAGAGACTTGGGATTATGAACTGGATTCAACATTGTTAACATAGTTGTAGGCTTATAATTAAATAATAATTGGTTAGGAGATTTTTCACTAACAGTTGTTTCTGTGTTACGGTAATTAAATAAAAACCTACTTAAATTTAGCTCTAATTGCACATTGGATTGCTTTTCTAACGTTAACCTCTTGAGAGCTTTCTTTACTATCTGCACATTTCTTTCAGCTAAACCGTTACTTTGTGGGTGATAAGGTGGAGACTTAGTAACTTTTATATTTAATTTAGTACAGAAATTTATAAACTGAGTAGAATCAAATGGAGGTCCATTGTCTGAAACAATTTCATAAGGTAATCCCACAAAAGAATATATTGAACTTAATTCTTTTATAACTTTTTCTACATTACACAAGGACATTATTCGAACATCAATCCATTTACTATAAGAATCGCAAAAAATAAGAAAATGATACTTTTGATATTCAAAGAAGTCAATATGTACTCTTTCAAACGGTACATTAGACTTAGGCCAAGGTATTTTCGTGTTATCTGGTTTCCAGTTAACAATTGCGCAAGTCTCACATGACTTACATTTTAATTCAATATCAGAAGACATTGTTGGCCACCAAAATAAGGAATGTGCAAGCATCTTGGACCTTACATTTTTGTTCTGACATTTTTGTGGTATAATTTATCTAGAACCAAACATTAAACAAACTTTATTTATAGACAAGTTATTCCTTAGACGGAAATAAGGTAAAAAATTGCTTGATCTGACATGTGATTTGGCCAACCTTTTTGAATAAACTGAAATACCTTAGACAAAACAATATCACTTAGTTTCTCTAGACTCCAACACATTATTATAATTGATATCTAAAACACTATGTGCCAATGGTAACCGTGATAAAGCATATACATGACATCAAAATTCACTTTTTTTTATGTTGAATGTCATAGTCATAATTTGCAAGTATCAACGACCAATGTTGCAGTCTATGTGCTGCTAATGTAGGTACACCCTTACTAGGATGCAATGTATGCTTTATTGAAGCATTATCAGTATCTAATGTAAAATGTCTACCCCATAAGTATTTATGAAATTTTGTGACAGCATAAATAATACCTAATGCTTCTCTATCTAATTGAGAATATTTCTGTTGAGTTTGAGTCAATGAACATGAAGCAAAAGCTATTGGTTTCTCCATAGTTTTTCCATTGAGATCATTTATAACATGACATAAGGCTACCCGTAGCCCTACTGGACTCGCATCACTATATACAATTAATGGTAAAGATGGATCATAAGAACAAGTATATCTGACTTTATTAAAAGATGTTTTGTTAATTCAAAAACATTCTGATGGTTTTGATTCCAATTGCATTTATAATTCTTTTTTCTATTAATTCTCGTAAAGGTTTGGTAATAGAACTTAAATTGGGAATGAATTTATTATAAAAATTTAACAATCCTAAATATGACCTCAACTCTTTGACATTTTCTGGAGTTTTAGCTTTGACAATTGCTGCTACATTAGATGGACTTGGTTTACGGCCTGCCTTAGAAATAATATGACCAAGGTATTGAACTTCGGTCACAAACCAAATACATTTTTCTTCCTTGATTTTAACATTATGTTTACTTAACCTCTCCAACACTTTGTGAACTGTAGCTAAGCATTGTGTATAATTCCTGCCTTTAATCAAGATATCGTCAATGAAACAACATGTATCTGGGATACCAGACCGTATTTGATCCATGATTTTCTGAAAAATAGCTGGAGCAGAAGCTATACCATAAATAAGTCTTGTAAACCTATACAAACCCTTATGAGTATTTACCGTTAATAAGGTCTGACTATATTCACTAGCTAACAATTGTTGGTATGCATCAGATAAATCCAAAACTACAAATATCTCACCATTTGATAAGGTTGCAAAAAGATCATCCACTTTAGGTAATGGATATGAATCTATTTTTAAATTAGGATTAACAGATCTTTTAAAAATCAACACATAATCTATAACTACCATCATTTTTCCTTACTGGCACCAAAGGTGATGCCCATTCTGAATAGGAAACCTTGTAGATTTTCCCCTCTTTTTCCATTTTATCTCAAGTTTTTGATACTGTATCAACTAAACTATATGGAAGTTGATATGGCTTAAGGAAAACTGGGGTGCAACTGTCTTTTAATACTAGTTGTGCTTTAAAACCTTTTATACAATCAGACTGTTTATCAAACACATTAGGATACTTGACTTTTAGTTCACAAACAACTGAATTTTCTTTGTTAATTGTCAAAATTTGACATTTACTGACTTCACCACTAAAATGACCTCTCCACATAGGATACAATTCATCTAACCAGTCTCGACCCATGAGTGGTGTGAAACTATTCTTACCTGAGACTACAATAAGCGGAATACATCATATTTTTTCCTTGGGCATTGACCGTAATAAAATGTGACACATTACTGACATTATTGACCCGACTTGATGATGACTTTGAAACATTATTTATAGACTCCGCTGCAAGCAGTTGGTTTACAATACAATCTGTATTCTTTTGTGACTCCTGACTTTGACTTACTGCCACTTTGTTAACTATATTGTTCTCACTTTGCGTATCATTCTCGTTACCATCCTGGACGTTACAATTTACATTTGGTGTTCGACATTTCTTTGACGTATGTCCTCTTCGTTGACATTTATAACAGACCCCTTGCTTCGCAGGACAAAGATTACGGTTGTGCAAGCAACCACATCGATAGCACTCACTGAAATTATTCTGTGAAGACTGCTTGTATCTAGGACCTTTTATGACTAAGTTTTTTTCCAATTAAAATTCTTATTATGACTTTTGTTACTTGGATTCTGACCTCTACTGCTATGAGACATATTTTGGCTTGTGCAATGTTTTTTGATTTTGTTGACAGACTGACTTTGCATATGCACAAGTTGACCCTTTACCGCCTCTTCTTGAAAAACATTTCTTTTGCTGTTACATATGTAAGGTTAATTCCACAAATTCTGACTTAATTCGACAAATCAATTGATCCCTTAGGGCATTTGTTAAATGAGTACCAAAATTATATTTCTGAGCTAGTTCCTCTAAGGCAGAGATAAAATCTAACCCACTTTCGTTATCTTTTTGATTCCGACGGTAAAATAAGTATCTATTAGTAGACTCTAATCCTACAGGCTCATGTTTCACCTCTAGTATGTGTATAAGCTCTTTTAATTGCTTTCATTTTGGCTTGTCTGGCAAACAGACGCTATGCAGGATGTTATAATTTTTAGCCCCAATATGGGTTAAGAACAAAGATTTTTTTTTTATTAAATCTTCTGTAATATTATTAAGGATACAATATTCTTCAAATATTTCGACCCAGCTTGACAAGGATTGAATATTGTGGTCGTACGGAGATAACACGCCAACATATCCAGTAGCCATTTTGACCTTTACTTTTTGACAAAATAAATTATTGAAAGACTTACACCGACAAAAAAAATATGTTCACTCATGGATTTCTTATATTTTTCTCCTCTCGTCGCCAGTTTGGTGTTTTCATTGGTGTCGAGTGTATTCTTATGGGACTGGATATAAAACAGAACACGACTTGCAGTTGAACACTTTATTCGCCATTAATATTGCCATATCTAATTACAAAATACACAACACACTCCGAAACGATGCTGTCCACACGTCGTTTCTTGGTTTTGAACGATAACTCATAGCTCTTTTGAGGTCTTCCCGGTTGTTTTGTAGACACAGTTGAAGTGGAGGCAACTGGAGGGTTAACAGACTCCTTGAAATTAAAGTCCGTGCCTTCTAGCCATGTTTTATGCATTGATAAAAATCTTTCCCTGATGCGACTTGCACTACTCCATTTTTGGGCTATTTTGGTGCTATAAGCAGAGATAAGCAGTGATTCTTCCTTTATGGTTTAAAGATCAAACTTAACTGAAAGGAAATCGAAAAGCCGCGAATCTAAAAAAAAGGAAAATAAAAATTTATAGAAAAAAAGAGCATAGAAAGTAACGTTTAAAACTTAGTTTAGAGTTGTGTCTACGTTATATATAAAATTTGGCCTGGAGACATATGGAGACAAAAAGATGCAGTCTCTCAAACATTAGAAAAAATGAAAAAAATTGGTTCTTTCAAGACTTTATATTAGACGGTAAAATTTTACTAGTTGTAGCTACTTAAGACTAATATTCATATGTAAATGTAATGTTCTTACCTTTAGTCATAGTATCCATATCACAAGAAACTGGCGTGTTCACTGAGTAACCCATGAGATTGTGTCCAATGTGTAGCAAAATTGCAACTAACGATTACAAGATAAGTATGATTTCTTAACACTTACCCTTGCACCCCTCATTACTGTATACTGAACCAATTCTTGGAACTGGTATAATGGGGATGTACTTAACTATGTCTAATGATCAATTCCTGGACATTAGACAGTGACTTTTTTTCACCTAGCTTGTTCTAAGCGAATCACTGTGCATCTGTATAACTCATTCCTATGTATTTTTGACTTGACAATGTCTTATAATTCGATAGAACCTGGTGGCGTTACCTTGCTCTGAGGCGTTCCCTTTAATTTAAGGCTTGAAGTGAAAGGCAGCGCGGAACGAGAAAGAAGCTTGAATATTTAAAAACAGATTATTACCATACAATAGGATAAAATGAAAGTAACTACTAAACTCAAGTTATATTATTAAGGCAGAAATCCTATTCAAATATATGTAGTAAATAAAATAAAACTGGCGATGAGATTGATAAACCACATATAATCAAGTTTAAACTAACAAATTGTGTATAACAAAAATACAGTTTTTTTTAAAGTTAAAACAATCTATATTCATTTTACGAAACTGATAGTGGTCAAACTTCGATGTTTTCATTAGCAGTCAGGGTTATCGACATTTCGTTGTATACTTTCCCAAGTTATATAGACTTCAAATTTTTTCGATTCTGTTGGAGATTTCACCTAGTTTATCATTCTGTTCATGTTAATTAATAATCATGATCACTTTGCTCCGGGACAAAGATTTCAGGTACATTTTTTTACTTCTGATCTGCTAAAGTCTTCCTAATTCTTCCTTGCAAATATTTTTCAATTTCAGAACTTTAAATTAGTTTTTTTTCTTTTTGTATTGCATTACCAACTAATGATTCCCTATGATTTACTTTTGAAGGTGTATATTTTCAATTTAATTTAACTTACCTAGTATAATCAAGTAAGTAAGTAAGTACCTTCAGGCCCTGGATATCCCCAAAAAGGTAAGCAGAGGCACAACCAGGACACCCATGACTAGCTGAAGACACTATGTCCAACAATGTGATAGTTGGCAAGCCTATCTTCAACTGGGCACATAAACAATCCCAAGCAACATTTTTTTAAATTAGAAAATTGGAAAAACTTTATTTTCTTTTTGTTGCCAAACCCGTGAATCGAACTCGAGATCTTGTGCAGTCAAGTCCAACAAAACGTTCCAAACAAAAGTTTTTTTTTTTAAAAAGTATCTTTACGCCTATATCCCTGAAGTGGTAGGCAGAGGTACAACTAGGGCACCCACGACTGAAGACATTAAGTCCCACAATGTGATAGGTGGCAAACCTATCACCAACCGGGCACATTTCCAATCCTGAGCAAAATTTTTTTATTAACAAATTGGAATAACCCAATTTTCTTTTTGTTGCCCGACTCGGGATTCGAACCCAGGACCTCACGCAGTCAAGTCCAACAACTGAACTACTAGACCACAGAGGCGATTAGATTCAATAAATGTTGGCTAACCAACAAAATAATGTTATGTTATTACATTGCATGTCATCAAATAAGCATAACAATAGTGGTTAACCATTATTATTTATTATTGTATGGGGACTTAATATTTATTTTAATTTTTAGTATTTGTAGTTATAGCCGCAACGGAAATATGTACATCATTTGTGAAAATTTCAGCTTTCTAGCTATCACAGTTTAAGAGATTCAGCCGACAGAGAGATAGATAGACAATGGAGGCTGAGTAAAAGGGTTTCCCTTTTTACTTTTGGGGTACAGAACCCTAATTAAACCTACACTATTGTTATATTAAAATGTAGTCCAAATGGAATTGCTATATTCTGAAAATACTGTCTTGCTGTGGTAAATAAACTTTCTATTTGATAACTCAATAGTTGAGGATATTGTATGTTAAATAGTGAGGTTTAAAATTACTGTTACTGTTATTGTATAATTGATATTTCTTTTATATCTCATGCAATACTGCTAAGTACATACTAGATCTTTGTCTTATATTGGTATATTAAATAAATAACTGGTATCCCAGATAAAGTTTATAGCACATTTAAGTTAAAGTAACTGACAACAATGGGGTATATGCAATTTCTTCTAATTTTTGTGATAATGAAATTCTATTGCAACTATTGGTTAGGTGGTTTGTTGTGAAGATACAACAATTATTATCACCTAGAACAGAGGTTCCCAAACTTATTTCATGTAACGCCCACTTTGAAAATCAGTTGTTTTGTAGCGCCCCGCCCCCCCCTCGTTTTTTTCTTGTCAATAACCTCAATAACATATTTGTTGCGCCTAGTTTAAAAAAAAACATTTTTTTCAAGATTTATACCGCCCCCCTCTAGGCTTCCAGCGTTATCGCCCACTTTGGGAAAGGCTGACCTAGAAGACTTAATTATTAACTCATTAATTTGCATTAATAATGTTGATGCTGATCACCATGTTGAGGCCACTCGCATTTTTTATTTAATACAAGATATATTTTTCTTTGTGAGTTTTGTTGATTCATTAGCAATATTTTGAGCATAGGTATATAATAGGAAGTGTTTATTTTTTACCAACTATATATCTGGTTGGTTCTCTTGTTGTGGCAATATTGTGTTAGATAATAGGTAAGCCCAGTATGTTTAAAGGATCACTTATGCTAGTCATACAAGTTGCTTTGCTTGTATCTGTTTACAATTAATCTTTTATGCCAGACGTAATTGCTAAGATGTTAAGCCTACATGTAGGCCATCTACTTGACCAAATGTGTGCTGATGCAATTAAATATTATGGTATTAAACCTCTTTTAAAGTTTTTTCCAGAATATTGGTGGTGATTGTGTTGTTTCTGCTTATGTGTATACTAGATTTTGTTTTGTATTGGTATATAAATGTATTAATTTACAACATTTTAGAAACTAAACTTATTTTAGATGCATGTTATATTTTTCAAATGACACAAAAACAAAAGAGGTGGAACATTTTACACATGTCAGATTAGTCCGGAAATAATAAATTGTGATGTTTTTAATTAATGTTTTCTAAGTGATAGATTAAACGTCTGTAGAAATGTTGTGTACAGACTAATCTGACAGCATTGTGTTTTTCTATTACTTTCGTTGGAAGAAGATAGCAATAATTTAAAATTAATTTAGTGAGTGTCTAACAAAATTAACGCCATTGGCTAATGGTTTTTACTATACCATTTTTGTACTCTGAAATGTTAGTGTTGTATTTAATCAACTTCAAAAAAAGGTGGAGGTATGTGTTAAACTCCTATATTTTTTCTACATATTGTAATAAATTGCTCATTTCTGAAGCGATTTTAAAAATCTTTTTTTTTTGTTGTAATGGCGTACTTCCTAGGTGCTTCAATTACCACCAAATTTTTGTGTACTTAGATGAAAAATGCTTATTGATATCAAAGACGTTTTTTGCGATTTTACTGTGCTTAAATTGTTAACTGTTTGTTTAGTTCTCATTGTTCCCCCAGACTTGACACTAAGTTTTCAACAATTTCTAACAATTTTCTTTGAAACCTGTTCAGCGGTTTAGCCGTAAAGGGGTGACAAGCAGACTACCATCTATAATATTAAAATGGTAGAATAGAATGTCTTACCTCATGTAGATCATGTTACCCACATAGGAGCAGTCTAGTGTCGGAAATCTTTTAGGTTCACGCGTGCCGTGAGCTTCGTTGCGGTTTTCAAGTTGAGGTTTTGTAGGTTATCTGATATACCTTTTACTACATAGGTGACTTGGTAGACATAGGTACTAAGGTACACTTTTTTGCTTACATGCTCATGTTGACATTGGGCTTTTTGAAGAATATGTTTGCCAATTGGCTACCTGCCAGGCTGTAATATAAGCTACTAAATAAGTCACGAGCCACCTTATGGAAAGTGGTTAGTGTCAATGGACGTGAAATAAGAGAAGTTAGTGTCCCGCTGCCGACTCATATATTTATCTTGAAAAAGAATTTCACATGTTGGAATATCACTATGTACATAGTACATAGTATAAAACAAAGTCGCTTTCTCTGTCTCTATGTCCCTTTGTATGCTTAAATCTTTAAAACTACGCAACGGATTTTGATGCGGTTTTTAATAGATAAAGTGATTGAGGTCCCGGGTTCGAATCCCGGGTCGGGCAACGAAAAGAAAATTGGGTTTTTCTAAATTTTCTAATAAAAAAAAATGTTGCTCGGGATAGGATATGTGCCCGGTTGGCGATAGGCTTGCCACCTATCACATTATGGGACTTAGTATCTTCGGCAAGTCGTGGGTGCCCTGGTTGTGCCTCTGCCTACCTCTTCGGGGATATGGGCGTGAAGATTCTTTAAAGTGATTGAAGAGGAAGGTTTATGTATATTTCATAACCGTGCGAAGCCGGGGCGGGCCATAAAATATAAAACTCGTCTTAAATCTACGATGCTAACGTCTACTGCGGACCAACAGAACAGCATCAAGAGAGCCACTTGATTATTTTAAATCTAAAAAGTGTTGTGTTAGCATGACTAGTGAACTAGGAATCTGTAATTCAGCCAGGCCAATGGTTTCGCGATATGTGCTTATATTTTGCTGATTGCACCGAGAATAATGTTATCAGTTCGCGTAGTTCGTTGACCTCGATACATGCGTATATAGTAATTAGGATTTAAATAGGAGAATTATCTGCATCTTGGTCATTGCAATTTGGTATCTGCTTTGCGAAAAAAAAAATTCGCTTTTTATTCGAGATGCTATGTAAATATATTCACTCATGTTATATTAAGCGGTAGGCAGATATAGATAATATCGTCTGTTTATTGGTAAAATGTAATAAATGAACATTTTGTTGAACTGAAATATTAGGATTTGAAATTTCAAATATTTTTTTTATAATAATTGTATTACATTACTTTAAAATTTACTATGTACAGAATGAAAGATAAACTAATTAAGTTTATCTGTATTGATTTGAAATAACATTACTCGTAAAGATTTACCAACAAATTAATATTTTATTGACTAAGTGCATGTATTTAACTGGTTTTACTTGTAATTGAAAAATAGGAAGTAATTATTTACAGACAAAAAACAATATATGCGGTATTCACATTTCACTGGAAAATAATGTATCTACAATAGAAAAAAAAAGTATCTTCACGCCCATATCCCCGAAGAGGTAGGCAGAGGTACAACCAAGGCACCCACGACTAGCCGAAGACACTAAGTCCCACAATGTGATAGGTGGCAAGCCTATCGCCAACCGGGCACATTTCCAATCCCGACCAACATTTTTTTATTAGAAAATTGGAAAAATCCAATTTTCTTTGTGTTGGCCGACCCGTGATTCGAACCCGGGACCTCATGCAGTCAAGTCCAACACCCGGACCGCTAGACCACAGAGGCGATAACATACATCTACAATAGATCGACATAAAAAATATTAAATTTATTTATATCTCTTTGCCTATTAATTTTTTTACTGAAAAAAGTAAATAAATGCGTTTATAACATTTTAGCTTATCCCAAACTTAGTTATAAAGTACTTACTAGACCTACAAAGAAAAAAGTTAAAGTTATATAACATGTCTCACTTGTATCTGCTTTGCTTGAATACAGCTTGAAGTATATTTACTTCCATTCATCAGAACTGTATTTGATATTTTTTTTTACATTTACCACATTTTTATCTTAACTAGTGCAGTCCTAGCACTTATTGGATTTCACCAGAAGGAGCGTCGAAAATTACGTAGAACTGCTTTTAAAACTCATTTTTGTAAAAAAAAATGCATTTATTATGTTTTACCAGTAAACAGACGATATACCTATTTGTGTAACAAAATTTATATTGTTCTGAAAAAATGTTTTAAATGTTTACTGGTTTCTTCAGTGGTTTTACCGTTTAGCAGTTTACGTCTTTGATTTAATCAACTTGGTAGATACCTACACAATTTTACCTAACCGACTGACTAATAACATATTTTTTTAAATTGTTTTTATGTGCTATACCTATGTGAATAGCTGAATCGTCTGCTCAGTTGGCTACAAAATGATACGTGTTGATACTTACTGTTTTTGCAACGTTAATGCTTTATAGATTTAAAGAAAATAATTCCAGAATGACCTAAGATCTTAATGATCGAAAATCTAAGGTCTTTATGTACTTAGCTAAATTATGTTTGTTACTACGGAGACCGGTCAACGGCGAGTCTGACTCGCACTTAGCACGGTAATGTAATATACAGTATTCTGTCTTCATACAAACGGGCGTAAACGTTTTTATATCTACGCGTCTCGAGTCTGGTATACACTTGGAACTTACGCAGTACACACAATTCGAGGTTGATTCAAATAGGCAAATGTAGTTGTAACACTGAAGGTGTGTATCCCTATCGCGTGTTGACGAACCGTTAATTTATATTTCATACATAATCGTGCTCTTAGCTACTTTATTTACAATCTAAATCCTTTTACAACGTTACCGATGGCGATGGTTCAGCCCGATGGGCCAGCGATGGAACGAGCGCATCTACACGATGGCCTCATTCAGTTGCGATCCGTATTCCGTCCGTTTTGCGGGACGGACGTGGAGCTAGTAGATGCAGCAGTAATCTAGACATGAGGAAGTGTTTCAGCCAAGTCAAAAGTAAAAAACTGTCAAAGTAGCGTAGTGTGTAATATTATACGAGCCATTTGGAATTATTTCTGACTGAATTACAAAACTGAATTTATTAATTTAAGCGGAGCAAATCGTCTAAATCCACAAAAAGTTAATAAATTCCTTAGTTTCCCTAGCACTGCATCATCAGATCAACATTTGGTGGCAAGAGACTGACAGGTGTCCGATCCATGGGGGGAGGGGACAAAACTTGCAATTGCGCGGGAAGGAATAAGTTAGGGTCGTCAAATTTAATTTAAGCAACTGTTTTTCAATTTATTTTTTAATTAATATCTTAAAACGAAATCTATTTTGTTTCATTAATATCGGCATGTTAATTTGATGCCAACCTGAGGCCGGGACGTTAGATCTCGAGCAAAAGTAAGTTTACCGGCTACCTTACCCTCCGAACCGGAACACGTCATGACGTTATGAAGGCAGGAATAGGTAAGGTGGTGGTACCAATCCAGGCGAGTCGCTGCTAAACTCTACCACCTACCTAGTCAGATATCACGATATTAGTGACGGCGAGCCTATGCTCGCTTTTTTTCTTTTCTTTCTTTAGGTTTTGGCCTTCGCGTTAGTATTTAGCCATTAGTCAAGTAGAATTTTGCATCAAATTTTATATCAATTTCAATTAATTTTAATTATTCATTAGTTATAAGTCGTCAGGAAGTCATGTCAGGCTCTTGGGTAAAACGGTGGCCTGTTTACTCAAGCTCATGTAATGAGATTTGGCGGCAACGAGGAAATACACGATACGCTAATTTCTTCATGATAATTATATTTGTGCACTTTCACTGAACAAAATTGTACAAAATGCCACCAAAATTGACTAATTTCACTCAATATCAATACGAAATTCAATAATTAAAAACTTCGACCATCTTTTCTCTCGATGGCGCCAAAATCTATTCTACAAAGGAGCCCGGACCAACACGGGGAAAAGTGACACTTATAAAACGTGAAATTCAAGCTTAAGCTGATGAACCTAAAGTACAGGATAGTCTTTGTCTGAAAAAAAAAATTAAGCTTAGATTTCACGTTCACGTTCTTAATAAACATTCCAAGATTTTCTACTCGGAACTTGACGCCCGTTCATATCTTTATTCTTTTAATGGATTTACAAAAATGCATATTCTAAATATTGAACTTGGCTAACATATCACATTTACGTTTTCGATGGTCCACGTGTAGAGGCGTACCGCCATCGCTGGCCCATTCCATTCCCTTTGATGTGCGGGCGAAATACCGATACCGCGGCCATCGGCTCGCCAGCCGCCAGCTCATAAGCAATCCGTCCGCTATACGATGGCCCATCCTAGTGGGCCACTAGGATGGCCCATCGTGTAGTGCATCCATAAGTCCAATAAATCCGCATTGTAATCGGTCTATTCATTCAAAAGTTATGATGGCACACACACACGCGCGCACACACACATAAATGCACGCACGCACGTACGTGCGCATGCACACATTCGTGGGTGCCTCCATTCCTGTCTGTCTGTGTGTGGCGTCTTAATAACAAAATAAAATGATTAAATTCTGGTGGTATAGTGACCTTACAAAAGATCGGAAACATTAGATAAAAAAATAGACTTCTTTAATTATGCGTTTATTTTAATATTTTATCAGACTGAACTGATTTGGATGTAATTACTAGCATTTTTTTATTATGACATTCAAAAATTTTGTTTCTTAACAATTTGATAGTTTGTTATTGTGATTTTGTATACAAACCTACGAATTTCCTGGTAGTATGAAATACTGGTAGCCTATAGACACCAAAGATGTTAGACGTTGCCACTATGAGCCGGGGATCATAGGCGTGTTGTGTCGGTTTACGTCTTTCCTCTAGGAGGCAATGGGTTCTTTTTATTCCTTAACTCAAAACACAAATCCTTCTTCCTCATTATTCTT
>NJDC01010870.1:13069-39420 GCA_002245475.1 Calephelis virginiensis | reverse complement strand
TGCAAACTTGTGGCTATTGAAGTTGAACATGAGCTGATGGCTCTTAAGCTAATGTTAAGTTATACACAAAATATCAACATTATTACAGTTCATAAACAACTCCAATTCTAAATCTTTGCCCATCAGTCCTTGAATATTTTGAAGTACCAGGTTTAAATGACAAATATTTTTATTTTTATTATATGCTGATGGGTTCATTTTAACATTATTTTTTACATAGCTTATATTAGGAACATCTCTTGATTCAATTTAATTATATAAAGTGATGCTAGAGGTTGACTCTATTGTCTCACCAAATAATTTAAATTATTTGGGTCATAAACTACTTGGACAGAATTACTTGACTGTTCAATAGAAGCAGTCGTGTTAGCCAAATACTTGGCTGTCTTAAATATAAAAGTATATAGCGATATTGCTATTTGTCGTTAAAAGTATAATGAAAGATAATAGCTATCTTTTGTCGTCATAAAATTAAATCGAAGAAATGAATTTGAGTCAATAAACTCAATTTTATTGTCATACATTGTCATTGTATGTAATTTCAAATTACACTTATATCTCAGATTATTTTCCGCCTGTGGCAAGTTTTTACAATAGGGCAATGCAATAAATAAACCTTTTCCACCATTAGAAGTGATAAATAGTCAAAGTATTTTTTAATTACGCTTAAATTTGCATTACCTCTTCTCACAATACAATTAATTAATATAGTGTCTTGTTCATAACTACTAGAAATTACCTTATCTAATATTTTGGAGTAGTTGGCACCTGGCAAACAAACATTGGGTACCGCAAATTGGTCCCATATTTCTACAAATTTCATCACAGAACAATTTTCTGATCTTTCTTATTGCAACCAACATATTGAGAACAAACATCTATAACCTTTTTTATAGTAACCAAATTTGTTTCAAAATAATGCATTATTTGCGAAGGTTATTTTATAAACACGATATAATAATAAATCATCTTTATTTCACACAAACCTACAAGAGGCACTTGTGACGGGTCTATATAATAATAACATCAACATAGTTGTCTAACTTTATAAAGTATAAATAATAAATCTACCACCGGATCGGAACGCGGCCGCACACTGAGAAGATCCGGCAAGAAACTCAGCGGGCTTGTCTTTTTTTTTTTCTTATTTTAAAATATGTTTACAATAGTTTATGTGATGATACATTATATATTATAAGAGATTGGCATGAGAAGCAATTAATCCCAAGCAGTCTTATCTGCTCAATATTCAGCAATGTTATAATAACCCTTTTGATTTAATTTACATTTAACACATTTCTTAAATTTATTAATTGGAAGTTCTTTCATATAATTGGGAAGTTTATTGTAGAACTGTATACATGAAAGAATGGCTTACTCTGTGGAGACGAGACATATGCACAGCAAGATTATTTTTATTCCTTGTATTGACACAGTGTATATCACAATTTCTTTTAAATGAACTTGAATTTCTGTGAACATACATTAAATTTTCAAAGATATACTGGGATGCTTAAGTTAGAATTTTGATTTCTTTAAATTTTTCTCTCACGGAAACTCTTGGGCCTAGGTTATAAATTGCCCTTATGGCTCTCTTTTGTAAAATAAATATAGTATCGACTTCGGCAGAACTCCCCCGGAGAAGAATTCCATACGACATGATGCTGTGAAAATAACTAAAATAAACCATCCTAGCGGTTTCAACATCAGTTAATTGTCTCATATTTTTAACAGCATACACTGCTGAGCTTAATCTTATTGCAAGTTTATCAATGTATGGGCCCTATTGCAATTTCCTATCAATTGTTATTCCTAAAAACGTAGTATAATCTATAAGGTCCAACTTGTTCCCATTAAGTTGTACGTTGTTATCTACTTGCCTCACATTTGGCATTGAAAATTTAATACAATTAGCTTTTTTTTCATTCAAAAAAAGATTATTTACATTGAACCAGTGTACAACTTTTGGAATTTAAGTGTTCGTTTCGTCATACTTACCCAGTTGTCTTTTCACTTTAAATATAAGTGAAGTGTCATCTGCGAGCAAGACAATTTCGTGTTTGTCTCTTACGTAGTAAGATAAGTCATTAATTTACACAAGGAACAAAAATGGACTAAGAATAGAGCCCTGGGGGACACCCATCGTAACAACAGCACCAGTCAATTTTTTACCATTAATATCAACCTTCTAAATTCTCCCATTCAAATATGAAATCAGAAGATCGATTGTCTTATTTCTACTTCCATAATGGCGCAGTTTCCTGATCAACGTATCGTGGCTTACGCAATCGAACGCTTTGGACAAATCATAAAACACCATGATTGCAAGGATGCAGAAAATTTTCTTCAATAATTCCACACCAGCATCGACTGTTGATCTACCCCTTGTAAAACCAAACTGTTTATTATGAAATAATCCTAATTTGTTAAAATGTAGTAACATTTGATTCAATATAACTTTTTCAAATATTTTATTCAGGGTAGACATAACGGAGATAGGTCGGTAGTTGGAGGGAACAGAAAAACTTCAAGATTTAAATATAGGTAAATGAAATGAAATGAAATGGAATGAAATGAAAATTATTTTAATTTAAAAAGTTGTTATAAAGATATTTAAGAATACAACATATTTCACCACATTGCCGTGTGCAAATATTTAGTTAATTTTAAGAAGTTACATATTTCTATAAAAATGTACATTTAAATCAGAGCCTTTATTTACATTTTAATAAACATTTAATTTATTTATGAACGTAAGTTTCATAATTTATTATAAATTCATTTAAAGGTAGATTATTTTTTAGTCCTATCTACCGTACACTATCACTGTTTCCAAACCTAGCCCGTCGGGAGAAGAAACGGCGAAACAAACTCCCCGGCAACCATGATTTCATTACTTAAATTAGGCTTAAATCTATTAAAAATAAATATATATATTATATTTATTTACGCTTGTCAGCAAGAAAATCTATAATACCTATGTCTTCTCTAATAGTAAAATCAAAAATAGCAAAACCTTCTTTCGAAATCTTTTTACTGGAAGTGATTTCAGACTATCATGAATTTGGTTATATATACGAAGGACATGCAACATACATTATTTTTATAAATATTGAGTTTTTGATTAGGATATAACTTTACTAAGTTTCATTAGATCAGGAAATACTCCATTTGAAATATAACAGTTAAATATTACAGCTAAATATAGAGCAATAACATAATAATTTTATGAGAATGTCCCCATAAGTCTAACGTATTTTTAATTTTTAATGATTTAAAGACTTTTATTATATCTGATCCATCAACGAACGAAAATTCAAAACTATTTTTACACTCATCAACATATTGCTTCAGCAATGATTCTGCATCACTGGGTGACGAGCAGAAAGGTTTAGTAGTTTCAGCTGCAATGCCGCTGAAAACTTTTTCAAACTCTGTGGCTACATTTAAATCTTTTTCTATGTTCAAATCTTGAATTATCAAGTGGTATTCACTATTGAAAATTCTGTTTCTTCCCGTTTCACAATTAATAATATTCCAAGTAGCTTTTATTTTATTTGTTGAATTTTTAACAATACTTTTAAGATTTCGCAATCTTGCAAGCATTTTTAAAAATATATATATGTAATATTTTTTTACACATTCTTTAAATATAATGCTGTGATTGAAATTTCTTTCATAATACAACTCATATAACCTTTTCCTACTTTTATGAATACCCAACGTTGCCCATTCACTAAAAGCTCTGTGATTGATATTTACTGATTTTTTTTAGGCTTAAAAGTCTGATAATGTACAGTTTGTATTAATGTAAATAATGATTCATATAAAGGGTTTGGATCATCATTATACGGCAACTTTGGTAATTCTTCCATTAGCACTGTCTCAAATCTTTTTAAGCGATTTGCATTAACAGGAACACAAATAACATATTTTCTTTGAGATTTTCGGATACTTCTTGGCAATTCGACTAATGGTCCTCAGTGATTTGAATCTATTTCTTTAACAATTGATTTATTAACAGGTGTCATATTTGTAAATATGTTGTCAATACAAGTGGCACTTGTGGCTGTTATCCTAGTGGGCTCAAAGAAAATGCTGTGCAAATTGTGTAATCAGTTAAAAACTTAAGTGACTGCGTTGATGATTCTAATATGTTTATATTGAAGTGACCACAGATAATAACATTAGTCCTTGAATTAGACACTTTAAAAAGGACCTCTTCCATTCTAAATTCAAATTCATCATAGGGTGTACAAGGGGGCTTATATACACATAGTACAATAAATTGCTCAAACTCAATGCAAGCAATCTCAATAACTCGTTCAACAGAAAGGCTCACAATATTTATGCGTTCTTTAAATGTAATATTTTTACTAACTATAATTAAGAAGCCACCATGTGCCATCGTTGTTCTGCTGAATGAGCAAGCAACCTGGTGATTATTGAAGTTGAACATGAGCTGATGGCTTTTAAGCCAATGTTCTGTTATACATCTTAATATATATAAATTACTTGTCACGTTGTTTATCCGCGATGGATTCCTAAACTACTTAACCGATTTGAATCAAAATTGCACACTGTGTGCAGTTTGATCCAACTTGAAAGATAGGATAGCTTACATTCAATCAAAAATTTTATAATCAAAAAAATTAATATCCGAGCGAAGCCGGAATAGGCAGCTAGTATGTAGGTATATAAAACAAAGACGGATTTACAACACTTCTAACTCGAGATCTGCTGGCATAATTTTCATGGTATTTTGATTTGTTAGATTTGTCTCTGCCCTGAGTAGAATTCATCTGAAAAGCAATTTTTCGTTTGAGGTATCAAATGAAAAGCATTTCAAATTCCTGTTTTCAAATGTTCTGTTGTATTTAGTTTTTGCTTAAAAAAAAGGTGTGTGTACTTATGTACGCGCGTGAGATACCTACTTAAATAGAAAATAAAAAAATTGTAGCGAAAAATGTATACATCGCACTTGTATATACCTAAATCACGAGTGTGAACGTAGAAACACGTTTCTAAAGCACGCAACTTCACTGCAGATGCGCGCGCATCTTAAAATTACGCTCTCCGCTGCAACTTCATTTTGTAAGTTTTGTGTGACGGATCTTAAAATTTCATTCGCATCATTTTTTCCCCTAAAGAAGTTTAATTTCAACTTAACAGTAACATTGACAGAGACAACAAAGAAATTAATGATATTAACAATGATGGTTACAGCTACGGTAATCTCGTTGGGAACAATGTCGTTTTGGTGTCGTGTTGATATCGTAACGATGTCGTAACAGAGTTACCACGGTGATGATGTCATGATATGCCGGAATGCTTAAATAATTTCGTAACAACCTTTTACCAAACGTATTCCGCAAATAACTATATTTAATTTTTTTTCATTGACGGTGATATTATTTGTGACGACATCTCAACTGTATTGTGGTAATATCGTGACTGTGTGGACATGAATATAGTGATAGTAATGGTGAAGACGATGTTCTTAATTATGTAATGACGGTGTCCTAACGATTCCGTTACGGCAACTCCGATGATGTTGGTGACGATGTCATGTCGGTGACGGGGCTGGTAATGTTGTCATGACGTGTCGTGGCGATGTCTCGACTGTGTCGTGATAGGTTCGTGATAACATTGTAACGGTGTCGTGACAATGTCGGTGACAGAGGCGTTACGCCAGATTGACAGGGTCGGTGACAATTTCATGTCTGTATCTTGAAGGTGTAGTGATGATATCGTGCTGTGATAGTTTTGGTTATGGTGTTGATGACGATGTTGTTACGTTTTCGTGACTGTACCGTGACAGTGTTTTAGTATCAATGAACATAAATTAATGTTTCAGAATTAAAATGAAATGAAAAATGTTTGTTATCGCATGGTCTAGGTATACTCAAAAATAGGCATTACTAAATCTCCTTTTTAGAGACACTTGATAAAAATGTATGGCAGATCATATCCTCTTACTAGGTAGCTCATTTCTCATTGTAGAAGTAAACTTTCATATTCCGGGTTTTTATGTTTTAATAGACTATTTATTATACTTTTATTTTATGCTCGGGGTTGAGACAGAAATGACTGCAGCAAAAGAATGTTGTATAGGTATTTCATTATTTACGCACTACTCCAAAGCCACTGGTACGATTGGTTTGCTTTAAAACTTTGTTACCATACTCGTATTCAAGAATTGGCTGCTCGCGAAGTCGCGGTCGGTGCAAACTACTAGTTAATCTATTAACAAGACAGTAGAAGCGCGTGTAGTGTTATACGCGTGGGATTGGAGACGAGCGGAGCCGTGTCCAGGCGGGGGAGGGGGGAGGGACTGCCACAATTATTCTGTTGACCGCTCGCCAGCCGCCGCCGCCCAGCTCTGTTTTGTATAGCCACAGTAACTAGCTTGCCGCTAGCCTGGCTTCATCCTATTCTGTTCGGTACTATTGCTGTATATCAATAATCAAGCCGGGTCGAGCAACAAAGGAAATTGTATTTCTCAATTTTTTTGATAAAAACATTTCAAAGTTTTTAAAGTCAAAGTCACTACAATTTGTAATGTGATTTGTTGTACCTTTTATTTAAGTTAAAGTAAGATTGTAATTTATATTTTTAATCTAGTTTATATTGTAATTATTATTATTGAAAAAAGACAAGCCCGCTGAGTTTCTTTCACATCTTCTCAGTGTGCGGCCGCGATTGCGATCAGGTGGTAGTTTAAAAAAATGTCGACGCGCACAAATACCACTTGTATGATTCAAGTGAATAAAGATTTTTCTGATTCTGATTCTGAAACAAAGTAGTCCATTTGCAACTTACAAATGATACAGTAAAACTTACCGCTTATCCAACTGATTTGGGAATTATTACGTAAACGGCATATAAAAATGTTGCGAGCCGCAATCTGGTGCGCCGTGGCAGCTCGGAGCAAACCTGTCGTGTGCCCGAAAGTCAACGGAGACGCCTCGGGCTACAAAAAATACGAGTACCTTTTGAGTATTTGGAGGATAATAAATATAGTTTGCGTCCGCCGTTTTGTAACAAAGCTCCAGAGTTGACCACAGCGCGACCAGCTCTGCTGCACTTGTTGTTGGCGGAATTAGATTATGCTAATGTGTTTGTCTACTACCATTGCTACTACCATATTTGCGGGTCCGTCCGTGTGGCCGACAGTGCGTCTTCCGTTACGAACTATACCTCTAATACTAATACGTATTTATCTGCTCAATTTATATTGTTTATGTCACTTGTACTTACATATTTATTAATTACTACTTATAAAATAATTATAACATTATAACGTCGACGCAAATTTGATAAACGCTAGTATTCCGAAATATGGATATATTTATTAGCGACACTTAACATACTTACTATTAATATTTAACCAATAGACATGTTTCTTTTAAACCGAATGTTTCGTAACTTGAATTATTATAATATATTGCGGATACGGATACGGCTCGCACACGTGACCAGATTGTATTACATCCGGCCGCAGGAACTCGAGCAGTTAGTGCAAGGTCCGTGCAGAAATCAATGCATCATCAGAGGCGGCGGCGCACAATGTAAGTAATTGTCGAGTGGCCCTCTAACTCCGAGTCCCCTCTTCTTACGTAATCGCCGCTCGCTGGACATTCAGCGCTACTGAACAGCTACTACAGCTACTACTCGATCGACGCGCTGCGGAGACTGCGACGGCTACTGGCTACAACTACGAGTAGAATAAGGTTCTGGTCCTTGATCGGTTTATAAAATTTTATTTAGTATTATAATCGCATAGCCTATGAAACATGCTTATAGACTATGGGAGTAGAATTATGTACAGCGCGAAATCCGTGCGAACTGCTATCGTAAATACGTCATTAATGGTACCTATATTTTCAGAATCCTTCTATTTACGTGATAATTAAGAAGAAGAAGGGGTATCTGATACTACACTGTTATAACGTTAAATACCCAATGAAACAATTTCACGTTAGCGGTTTCAGCATCTTTCGTAAGTAGACGAAGTTGGGGTATTTCATATCTAACTATTTGCTAAGATGAATTTGTTATATTTGCGTACAAATAAAGCGATATTATTTAAGTAAGCAGGTACTCATACTAGGTATAAAGTGATATTTTCGTCCCATTTGTATAGAGCCTACATTTGTCACAAAGGTGGAGGTGACGCGCCCCGACCGTGCCCGGGTCACTGTGACTAATAGCAATAAAGAAGTCGTTGGTAGTTTTCATAGTTATAATATGCATTAATGACTGAATTAAGTAAATTATCCCTAGTTAAGACAATGGAGAGTAAACCGAGTCGCCGGCCGCTGGATGCGGATGGAGTCTAATCTGGTGAGTCATTTTCATACTGGTGGTGTCCCGCAGTGACAGATCCCTGGTCGGTAGTTACCACAGACTGTACTCAGTTGTAGCAAGCTAACAACGGCGCGGACCGCACACGAATCGTGACAAGATACACAGACATACACATGTATATACTTCTTATATATAAAATTCTCGAGTTCGTTCCCATACTCCTCTGAAACGGCTTGACCCATTCTGATGAAATTTTGTGAGCATACTGAGTAGGTTTGAGAATCGGCCAACAACTATTTTTCATACCCCTAAGTGATAAGGTTGACTCACCCCAAGTTTTTTTACTAAAATAACATAAAAAACATAAAAGAACAACGTCTACCGGATCAGCCAGTATTATTAAATGACATGACATGAGACCATGTTCGTATTGGAGTTCTGACAACGGCTATGTCCACTTTATATGGTTTAAGGACTGCAGCATAACTTCTTTTTATAACAACAATTATTTCATTAATCACTAGACACTACATAGTATAAAACCAAGTCGCTTCCACTGTCCCTATGTCCCTTTGTATGCTTAAATCTTTAAAACTACGCAACGGATTTTAATGCGGTTTTTTTGAAGTGAAAACATCTTTAGCGGCGTTGCACACTCTTTTGGAATTTGTAAAAACTAAATACTTCTAAACTCGCATCATACGTGACCTGATCGAAAATTCGTAAGACGGCGCAGGGCGCTTTCGCGAATAAGACGGTGCAGGGTGCCTGCGCGAATGTTCGTGTTGTCATGTTTGTGTACGATAGCGCAATCATTGAATGTTGTATTCTACCACATAAATAAACAATAAAAAGTATCTTCACGCCCATATCCCCGAAGAGGTAGGCAGAGGTACAACCAAGGCACCCACGACTAGCCGAAGATACTAAGTCCCACAATGTGATAGGTGGCAAGCCTGTCGCCAACCGGGCACAATTCCAATCCCGACCAACATCTTTTTATTAGAAAATTGGAAAAATCCAATTTCCTTTTTGTTGGCCGACCCGGGTTTCGAACCCGGGACCTCATGCAGTCAAGTCCAACACCCGGACCGCTAGACCACAGAGGCGATTCAATGAATAATAAATAATAACATTTTCATACTGATAATGAAAGCAATTTGTGCAAAATTATTCCCTAACCAAAATATCAAAAATGCACAGCGCTAGTATTAAAATTTTCACTTCTGCCGGCACTCCCGGAGTGCATTTTTGTTAGAAAGGTTCGAAGTGGTTCTTAGCTATAGTTTATAATGATTTGTCTAGGTTTTTAGGTCTTCAGCATTTGCAGCTATTTCGTAAGCATCGCAAATATTATTGGATGAACTATTTTTTTAAACTTTTAAGCATATTTCAGATCTAATGGACCTAATACTAACGATTGCTGGTGCAGCGGACTTGGTCTGATGATGAAGCTCGAAGATAAGATAAGCCTGGACTGCAGCTGCGGGTAAACCCATCGAGTTTGGGCTCTTTCGATTCGCCTAAACTAGATCTGTTTACATTTTCTAATGACAAGTACTTGGTGACAAGGATCTGATGACCCCAGTCCAGATCCAGGTCAAAGTGCAGGACCTGTAAAAGTTGCTGTATTTTGTTTCGCAATCTTTGCGGTTTATCTTAGACACTAACTTGAGAACTGACGTGTTTAAGATAGTTCTTATATGTATCATTAATGGAGATCTGTTCAGGAGTTGAAGGTCATCAGCTCATTTGCAAACATCAAAATGTATATCAGGCATATATTTGACAGATATTTACCGCCTCGTTTGTCGAGTGGCTAGCCTACACGCCTAACTACATCGACCAACCGCGAGGCTCGGGTTCGATTCCCGCCGGAGGCAGGCATTTGTGAAGAACATTTAGAAGTCTGCATTTCCGGGTCTGGGAGTTTATTAAATTTATTCTGGTATCTATTTAAGTATTTATATGTTTTAATGTCGTTTACTAACACCCAAAACACAAGCATAATATAATCTGCTTACTTTGAGGTTAGATCCAATTTGTGTGACTTGTCCAGGGATATTTAGTATGGGTATTTATATCACTTTTAAACTTATGTGAGACCTTACGGTTAAAGCACTAACGAATGCAAACACAAGTGAGCTGGTCTGGTGATGGAGCTCCAAGATACGTAGCCCTGGAATGCCTACTGGTGAAGCCATCGAGTTTGGGCTCGTTTCATTCGCCTAGTAAAGGTGAATATCAAATCGATTCATACTTTCTCATGACGATGACTTGATGACAACCACCTGATGAATTCAATGTGACATGGCTCCTGGATCTTATTTTGCGGTTCTTCTAAAGCACATCAAAGAAGAGAGGTGTTATAAGTTTGACTTGTTTCTGTGTGGGTGTATGTTTGTCTGTGGCGCCATAGCTCCCAAATTATTGTGATTTGTTGTGTCAACTCTTGACGCTATGGTAGGGGTTTTTTGTCCCCTGACGGAAAACGTAAGTTTAAATACAAATGTCTGTGTCAATGTTTTGAACGGTTTGACCGATTTCGATGGGGATACTTTTGTTTGAAAGTTGACGTAATCAGAATGATTGGCCAAGGTACACGTAGGTTTTGTCGGGGGTTCATTGGACATTTTTAATTTTAAGATTTAAAGCTCCACAAGCAACGTATTTATATGTTTCACCGCGTCGTTGCCCGACTTGTTATTGTAGACTAACCGCGAGGTTCGAATTCAATTCCCGGTAGGGGCTCGCGTTTGTGCGATCCGTGATGAACACCTAGTTGTTAGGATTTCTGGGTCCAGGTGAGGGTTTTTGAAGTGAAAATTTCTTTAGCGGCGTTGCGCACTTTTTTTGGAATGGGTAAAAACTTCTAATTTTGCGCCAGATCGTCAGAATGTAAGACGGCGCACTGCGCATGTGCGAACAAGACGGCGGCGCGGGTCGTTTGCGTGAAATCCTAAATGAAACGTAGATTCATTGCTGTTTTTGTATTGCTTACATATTTCTGAACAGTATAGGATTCGCAATGGATAATACCAGTACGGGTGAGTGTAAAACAATCTCATAAATTACTGCGATTCGGCCTCTCGCGCTGTTCTGTAGTATTACTGCCTTATTCATAAAAAATAGTTAAATAACCTCCTAAACTTTGCTTAACTAATCATTTGATTAAGCCTTAAACATGGTTTAAAAATTTGTTATTCATAAAGTACATTTTGAAAATGCTCAGTTAAATACTGTTTAACTTGGTAGGTTTTGGTAGAAATGTAGCTGTATGCGTATTTCTTTTGCTAAAAGTGAAGTAAACAATTGTCATCCGTTGTCAACATCGTTGTTTCTGAATAGGGTGTCGGACATCTATAACCTCTTGCTAAAGAGTATTTGTATTTGTATATAACTATCTACCTGCTAATGTGCCGGGCATTGGCTGGGCCTGGACTATGTAACTTGTTGGCGATTTTTTAAAATGTGATGCCGAATCGTATCGTATTGTACTACAATAAAATTAAATTTATTAGAGTAAACAAAAGTTGATGCAACATAGTCACAAAACGTTTGAACTGATACACTGCATTTCAAAAATAATGTTTTTTAATGCATCTACATTATGTTACTAAGCTAAATATAAAATGATGTCATTTCTGTAATATTTTCCCTCGTGTTGGTTCGAGTTCCTTTGTAGAATAGACCATCTACCTTCCTGTTAGACAGCGCGTAAAAAGCGAGCATAGGCTTACTGTCACTAGCACCGTGACAACTGTCTAGGAGGTGAGTTTCGCAGCGATTCACCCGGATTGGTACCACCACCTTACCTATTTCTGCCGCCATAACATCAGCGCTTGCTATTGAATTGTTCCGGTTCGTAGAATAAAGTAGCCGGTAAAATTACTTTTGCTCGGGGCTTAACATCCCAGCCTCAGGTTGGAAACTCACCATTGCCACCTTTAGTGTCTCTAGGCGGCGTGAAATTCTCACCATCAGAAAATCTGTCTGCTTTTTTGCTTCCAATATCATAAAAAATGCTCTGGAAAACGATTCGTTTCTTCATAGGAGTCATTGGCCATCTCCATAATAAAACATGTTATTATAGTCCTACTAGCTGCAACCTGCGGCTTCGCCCGCGTTTTCACAGAAACCCGGCGTGCGATCGGGATTAAAAATAGCCTATATGTTAATCCAGGTCATAATCTATCTGTCTTCCAAATTTCAGACAAATCCATTCAGCCATTCGAGCGTGAAAGAGTAACAAACATCCATACATCCATACTTACAAACTTTCGCATTTATAATATTAATAGGATGTTGTTCCAAAATCCAACATATCCCGTCTAAACTTGTCCAAATTTCAACGAAATCAAAATATTTCTATGCGTGTATTATAGAAAATTCATAAGAATACACAAATAAGCCATATTAAATGGCTATTTGTTGCATTTTGTGATTGCAAATAAAATCAGCTGTTTGAAATTTAGTCAGCCATTTTGTTGATTAAGGTTTTAAACAAGGGTCCGAGGTTGTTTAAAGTGACAGCTATTTAAGAGTATATTTAAACAAATGATTAACTCTAAATAACTCTAAATGAATTTTTTTTTAAACATTATTTAAATTGGTGATTAAAAGTTAAACAACGTTTATGAATAAGCCTGTTAATTATTAATGTACTGTAAAGTGTAAACTGTTTCTTACTTTGAATGCTTTGCAGTTTGTGGTAGATAAAATAGATAATAGTTTAGTATTCATATTTTTAAAGAAAGAAACACTTGTACTGTTTTACTTATCACTTATAATGTATTACTTTGTAATTAGTAGCCTACCGGTTTCGCTTATACCGCTATACGTATTCGCTTATCATCAGGGCTAAAACTTTAAGTCAGTTTTTTTTTTCATATTTCTTTAAAAATATGAATATTTGGAAGTTTTACCCAGCGCCGACGATGGAAAATATCAAATATATTAGTTTAGTAAAACATCTTTTAATTTGTTTGCGACTTCTAGGTATATCATAGTTTTTCAGTTAATAGAAATTACAGTAGTTACAATAATGTCAAGAAGTTTAGGTGTTTTCGAATAAGTTGTAAGTTTAACAAAGGAAATAATAGCAGAAGGAAAATCGATATACACATGTATGTTATATTGAATTGAATTAAGTATAAGTTTGAAAAAATAAATATTTCATCATATCTTATCTCTTAAGTAATACTATTTTAACTGGCCGCGGTAAATTAAGAAGTGGCCGTACTAGTAGGTAGGTATCGTACTGAAGTTTCATGGTTTAGCACAGAATACTAATAAGTAGGTAGTAATAGTATTAATAAGGTGTACTGGTACATTTTACGGATTGTACGATTGCAGTGCGAATCCAAAAATGTCCGATTAAGCACAAGACTATTGTATCATATCACATAAATGATAGTACTTTCACACTGATAATTAAAGCAATTCGTGCAAAATTACCTATTCCCTAAACATTCCAAAATATCAAAAATGCACAACATTTTCACTTTTGCCGGCACACCCGGAGTGCAATCCGTCTTTTTTAAACTTATTCTAGTATTCAACTAGTTATTTTTGCGTATTAGTGTCATTGACTAACGCCCATAACAAAGCATGTTACATTGTTACTTTGTCCTTTGGGACAGATTAAATTTTTGCAAATTCTCCTATTACTTTTTAATAAATAGATAGCTCTTTAAATAAATAGATGACAACGAGGTCCCTAAAACCATTTTGTCTGAAAGAAAATCTCAGATCTCAGACACTGCCAAAAGTCGGTCAGTAACTATTTTTAATCTGGTCTATTTATTGTACAATGGAAGAGGCAGTATGTCAATAGGCGTGTCTCAAGAGGAAAAATAGATTTAAGAAAAGTGTTACTTCTAATTTTTTTTTTGTTTTGGGTTATATCCTTTACTTCTTTATTTTTTGTAGCTTTTCCAACTTAACATTAAACTGCATAAGTAGGCTCAGCAAGGTAAGTTTTCAAACGATTTTTTGACTATCTTCGGAAATATAGATTAAATGTCAAGAAAATCGCTCCTTAATCTGTCACTAAATCATGTAGTGCCCCTACATTTAATTGAGGATTGTCTTTAAGTCTGAGGTCAATTTCGAAGTAGTTTAGTACATGTACGCGATGTAGGTCCTCGTTGCGTACGTACCACGGACAACCGGTGGCAGTACGCATGAACCTATTTTGAACTGCTTGTAGCTTTTTAAGATGGGACGGGTACGTATGTGCGAAGGCTACACTTGCATAAGCTAAGATTGGCCTGACACACGTTTTGTAAAGTGTCACCTTGTTACGAAGTGACATTTTACTGTCTTTGTTAATTAAATAATAGAGGCGGCTAAGTACGTACCTACTTAGCTTTGTTAGTTACATGTGATATGTGCGATTTGAACGACATCTTATTACCCCTAGGTATTTTGTTAATTTTTTTCCAGGAAATTACTCTATCGAAAATTTTGATGATACCCGGATTGCGATAGGGTCTCGTCCGTTCGAATGGCCTAGTGCCCCGATTAAAGTACACCGCTGCTTTTATCGGGGCTTACTTCTGTACGCCACTTCCTGAACCAGTCGCCCAGGAGAGTGGCCGCACTACGTAGGGTTCTGCCTATGAATAGTCCGTTATGGCTAGACGTATATAGAGCCGTGTCGTCCGCGAAAAGGGCTACGTGGACGCGCGGCGGTCGTGGTATGTCGTTCGTGTACAGGCTGTATAGCAAAGGTGAGAGCACCGAGCCCTGCGGCACCCCAGCCTCTAGGGGCCTACTGCTAGATAGAGTACCTTCTACACGAAATCTGAATTTGCGATTGGATAAGTAGTCTCGTATGATGAGAACTAGTCTGTCTGGCACGCCCATTTCGTAGAACTTGTAGATTAGGCCGTTGTGCTCGACCTTATCGAATGCCTTGGCCACGTCGAAGAATAGTGCTCTCGTGTATACGGGGCAGCGTTTATTCAGGCCGTCTAGTATGTGCTCCGTGAGGCAGTGCACTTGATTTGTACATGAATGGCCTGCCCGGAAACCAAATTGCTCATCCATTAACAAATGTTTCTCGGCTACGACCGCCTTAAGGCGGGCGAGGATAAGACACTCGTATATTTTGCCGAGTGAACTAATAGGACTGATTGGGCGGTAACTACTCGCGACGTTCCGGGGTTTGCCCGGTTTATGTATTCCTATGACGGTGGCTTCTTTCCACTCGTCAGGAAAAACACTGGCTGCTAGTAATACATTGAAGATGTTTACTAGTAGGTATATGAGTGCGGACGGAAAGTACTTTATTACTCTATTCGAGATACCGTTCGGCCCCGGGGCCTTTCTGTTGGGAAGATCTTTGATTAGATCTTTTACTTCGTCGTGACCGGTGGGAGGTAACGGATCACCCTGGGGAGGTTCGGTTGCTCTGTGCGCTACTTCGCTATTTACTATACGGATATGTTCCGGGTCGGCCGGCAGAGTAGAAACTGTACACTGTGACTGAACATTGTCGGCTAGGTATTCGGCTTTGTCGGCGTCGTCAAACGCGAGAGATTGGTTTGTTCTAACTAAAGGAGGGAAATCTACTTTAGGATTTTTAGATTTAGATTTAGTTTTTTAGAGTTCTCGCCAGTGGCCAGTAGGCCACGTGAGACGGCGAGATCTCGCTAAGAAAATTGTCCCAGCGAGCATTCGTGTAATCGGCTACACGCCGCCTTACTTGTCTCTGTAGTTCACGAAACGAACGCCGGTTTTCATCTGACGGGAATCGAACGTAACGCCGTTTTGCGGCATTTTTACGTCTAATTAGGTTCCTAATGTCGTCAGGGAGGGCTAATCTATCTTTATGTACATCCGGGACAGTACTAGAGGTTGAGTCTACTATGATCTGGACGTGTCTAATAAGTAGACTAGTGGCGGTCTTTGCTTCCTCGACTGTGTTTATTAAATCAGGAATTTGTTCGAGGACTTCAGATTGTAGAGACTGGATTTTTGTATTGAGTTTTTGCCAGTCTACAACCTGTTTGGTTTTGGTTACCAATAGGGACGGATCGTCGGGCCCTAGTTTGAATACTACGGGCCTGTGATCGAAGTCTAGCTCGTGTAGCACTTTTACGAAGCGTACCTGTAGAGAAACGCCGCGTAGTAGTGCTAGGTCTATTGTACTGGGACTGTGATGGATATTATGATCCTTGTCTATGAGAGGGTATCTAGTAGGCTCGGAGGGAGCTACCAGGATGAAGTCTAACCTATCAGCAAGCCTATTCAGTGCGAGGCCGTTGGAGTTATTCCGCTGGCATCGCCATAGAACATTCTTACTGTTTAGTTCTTATTGTTTAGGTCGCCTGCTAGGAACACTGACTCACCCATGTTGAAGAGGGTTTCTAGGTCCCTCCCCAACAGGGTTTTGTTACCGCTGAGATAAGCTGATGCTAGTATGATGGACTATGTCCAGTCATACCCACCTGACATACTGACACCTCTAGGTTCTCCAGCTGCGGAGGTTCTAGGGGAGCTATTTGTTAGCATCTTTTATAATAGATTAAGGTGCCGCCTAGGTTACCTAATCTATCGTTCCTAATAAGATTGTAATTCGCGATTATAGGATCACGCTTACAAGGTTTAAGGAAGGTCTCTTGTACTAGGAGTATGTCTATGTTATGTGTTTTTACAAACTCCCGTACTTCGTCTTTTTGCCGACTTAAGCCGTTCGCGTTGTACGACGCTATTGTCAGAGAGTATGGTTTAACTCTTCCGGTTGTCCTATCCATGTTGATTATGAATTTGGGAAAAACGTCTAATCGATTTGATCAAGGCAGAGTGCCTTGCAATTAAAAATATATGACGCTCCGGTAGCGTTACCCTAAGTTTCCGGGCGAAGTCCAATACTTCGTCCGGGTCAATCGCGTTCGCGAGCCCTCCTCCTACGCCTACTTATACAGAAACTACTTCGCCGCCCGCTGTTAAAAGGCAGGCAGTGGCCGCCCTTCAGGCACAAACTTCGACAACCGCCAACTCCCAGGCGGCAGTCGAGCCCCAGAGCGACGTTGAGATGCCACCTCCGCGCTCCAGATATTATGTTGCTGTGCACGACAATAGATAGTCATTCGAACTAGAAATGGGATGTGTCGATACATAAGGGAGTAGATTTACCAAAGTAAATGTTCTTGTCTTTAATCTGCCATAAGAAGTAGGTATATAACTTGTTTTGTTAAATGATTATGTTCTTTTATACTTTCTTTTGTACAATATACTTATTTTACTTGTTAATCGTATATTTGAAAAGGTTTATGGTGTTTTTATGTCTATGTTTTTTTTTTATTTATGTCTGGAACAGGTTTATTGATTTTAATTGTATGTTTAATGATAAATGGAGTAAATTTAAAACGTTTTATCGTAAAATTAACAGTGTGAGTAAGTTATATAGGCTAAGTTTTCATGTGAGAATAAAACATAGAATTTTGTGAGTTTTATTTATCCAATCAATATGAAACCTAGAAATGTTGTTAGGGCCTAAGTTGCGAATGTGATGTGCATGCGACCACGCCAGTAGCGACAATAATTACGGCAAATCACGGGAGGGTTGCGCGCGTCCATTTTATTCTGACCAGAGGGGGACGAGGGCGCATAAATACCGAGATCGCGGAAAATGCTCCGCCATTTGAAAACGGAGCGCAGTCGGATGCACAGCCTAGTATCAAAGGATATATTTTGAACTAGGCTATGATTTGACCTATGCAAGTAAAATGTTAATGTATTTTTTGTGAAAATTGTATGGCTCTGGGGGTGAGGCATGGAATGTTCCAGAATTTTTGCTCTCCAGTGTATAAATACGGGAGAAGTAACTAATAATCGATCCGGAGAACCTCATCTGCCTCACTCTCGTTGTAATCGTGTAACTGTGTGTTTTATTCCTGAAATCTCTTTCTATTTTCGTAGACCCTTGGAAATCTATCTACCTCAGTTGTCCGCCTCGTTGGTGTCCAACCAATTGTGACCGGCATTTGTGTGATGAACATTTCGATGTCTGCGTTTCCTGGTCTGGGTGTTTATTAAATGTGTTCTGGTATTTATTTATTTCCATGTATTAGTATCATTGACTAACACCCACAACACAAGCATATAACTTGCTTACTTTAAGTTTAGAATTAATTTGTGTGACTTGTCCAAGGCGTATTTGTATTTTGTATTTTAAATTATTTACAATCTGAATACATAGACTGCACAGCACGAAGCACGGAAACATGCATAATCCGGCAAAATGTGCTAACTTCCGTAGGTGCAATCCTATCAAATCCTTTTGTTTTAAAATAAAACCACAAAAGACCCACAGCCAGATGCCTCTCTACGATGATACGAAGCGAAAACACCTGATCCACACATCGTCTTCCACACCTAAAATCGCATTGAGCCTTTAACAACATTCCACCGGGCATCCTTCTTGCGTTGTTTTTTACATATTTACTTACATATTTTCACGCCAAGTCCCTTACGGGGTAGGCAGGTACTATCGACTGCCAGACCTCACGATCCTGACAAACCTGTCTTGCTTCCTTCACATTCATAACCCTTTTCATACAAACACGCCGGTTTCGGAGACTCTTGACACCACCCTCGGATAATATCCGATTGATCTGATCGTGAAATGTCAGCCTTGGTCTCCCCGGGTACCTACATCCATCCACATTCGCATTGCATATGTGCTTTGTCAATCTTTCATCTGTCATTCTTTCCACATGACCGAACCAGCGGAGCATGCCCTTTCGCATTTTAACACCAACACTTTCTTTCAATCCCACTCTTTCTCGGATCTCACTGTTACGAATGCGGTCAGCGAGCGTTACACCACAGATTTTCCGTAGTGCTCTCATTTCGACCGCATTTATCCTACTTTCATGCTCTTTCTGACATACCCAACTCTCGCTTCTATACAATAACGTTGGAATAAGCACAGAATTATGCAAAGCGAGTCTAGCTTTTGCATAATTCTGTTGTTTTTTCATACACGTTTCATGTTAAACTGATCAAACTGATTGCGCTGTAAGGGCTATATTTCACTGGAACACATAAATGTGGTGACCGTAAGCTACCAAACTAGACACCATATAGACACCAGAGTTGCTCCTACCTCATTGCTTACAACTAGAGGATTCGATCCCAGTCGATTTTTCTGATTCCGGGATTTCAGGACTTTAATTAATTATAAATTATAAATTGAATCTAACCCCAAAGTAAGCAAATTATATGCTTGTGTTATGGGTTTTAGTCAACGATTCTAATACATAGAAATACTTAAATAGATACCAGAATAAATTTAATAAACACCCAGACCCGGAAATGCAGACATCTAAATGTTCATCACACAAATGCCTGCCCCCGTCGGGAATCGAACCCGAGCTTCGCGGATGATCGGTGTAGTTAGGCGTGTACGCTAGCCACTCGACCAACTAGGCGGTCAAACACTTTCTACAGTCAATCCCGGGATCCCGGGATAGACCCGGGATTGTATTGGTGAATTGTACTATATAAAAAGTGGTAAGAAAAAGACAGATAAAAACATCGTTAAAATGTTAAAATTAACTTTTTGTTTAAATCTTTAGTTAAATCTTAAAAAAAATATATACTTCTAATAAAATAAACAAACAAGGACTGTCACTTACAACAGAATCGCCTAGTTTCTTTTATATTAAACTCTAAAAAAGTCATCCTCTTAAAACTTGTTTAGACATACTATAAAAAATACTATATGCTAATAGTAGAAGATCCGAACCTACATCGACTTACACCGAGCTGATAATATAAAAAAAATATATTTTATAGTCAAGTAATTATATTAGCGATCATATTAAAAGCCTAAACAAATCCTGGACCGAATATTTTAAATTATTTAAAAAAAAATGATTTTCGTTTTTCCAATTTTTTTTCATGAATCTCAGGAATATATAGGGTATATCAACATGAATTGTAATAAAAATTGTGATAAAACTGCACACATGTTGATATATTTTTTTTCTACTATCCGATCCGATAAGTAACTAGCATCGACAATCATCTGTTTGTACCTAGCAATCCAGATAAATAACAGGCAACCCAACTTCTCCAACTTCGTCTTACACCTACTTTAAGTCGGGATAAAATATTGCATCAATTAATGAATATTTTTTTTAAAAAGAATGTCCAAATTATTTTTAGGCAACTAATTTTTAATATATTTTCCGGTGTAGGTCAACCTAACTTCAGATCTTAGACTATAAAGAGATCAATGTCTATAGGTACAAATATTTTTAATTGAATAGACCAAAAACTTTATAAACCATACTGACTAAATATCTTCATCTTTATTTGTTTGATATAAAAACTTTCTTTGAAAAATGACATTCTTTTACTCGTAAAATTTAACTGCAATGAAAAGAGCATTTAAGTATATGCCCAACATAAACATAACCTGTTAAAGCTACAGAAAATAACATTCGTTGTTTTTCATTCTATATTTACTCAGACACTTTAGTGCATAGTTATTTGTTTATAAATTAATTGATTATCACCAATTAACATAAATATCAAAACTTATGCGACGTGAAGCGGTTTCTTTACACGTAATACGGTAGTACCGTTCCTTAGCAAAAACAAATGAAATTAGCAGTGAGTACAAGATGGCCGTCAAAACGTCAAACGAAAGTAAGGACGTCTCGCTTCACATGCATTATTCACATTTTTATAAAACTATGTAAATCCCGAAAATCACGGGATATATGAAACTTAATCTCGAAAATTACGGGACTGAAATATGACCGGGTGTCTGTATGGTATCTAGTTTTGTAACTTACGGATACCACGGTAGCGGTATCCGTAACGGTGGTAACGGTGCCCTGCCATGGTGTCCCAGTGAAGTATTATAGCCATTTTAAAAGGGATCGCACGCCGCTAGTCTTTTGGTAAATAAAAAGAGTCCCGGACCGCAGCACGACCATGCTTGATTATCTCAGCTGTGACCATATCTGCTCCCGCAATCTTACCATATTTCATACTTCCAATCGCACTTTCAACTTGACAGCATAATAACATCACAGGTCTTCGCTATTTTTGATTTATTTGAGTACTCAGACCCAGCGAGGGCACCCTGGTGATGATTTCGTGTCGCAGATATCAATTCAAGTTTCACGTACACCAGCTTTAACTGAAAAATATGCTAATTTTTACTCTGTACCGTATTCAGTGATTTTCACCAAACATCCATTTCCGGTCGCATTCGATAAATCACTTTACAGCATTTGATATCTCTACAATTATTAATTATAAATAACTTAAAAATTCAAAAAAAATAACTATCTACTGTAAAATCAGGAGAAGAAACGGCAAAACAAACTCCCCGGCAGCCAGGACTATAATATATCATCCTTGTACTGCCGCCGTTTCCAAACTTAGCCATTCAGGAGAAGAAAGGCAAAATAAACTCCTCGGCAACCACGATTTCTGAAATATAAGAAATTAATGTTATTACAAATAATGTGAAAGACTGGAAGGTCACGTATCTAATGTAATAGCCGAAAAACCAGCAAAATTTTGTAAAAAAAATAAATGAATTCTTATTATTTCTTAGCCAAATCAGTCAGATATGAGGGAAGCTATACGCCCTTACCGGATCTAGGTCGACTTACACTCTAACCCTGTAGTAGTGTAGTCGGGAATTTTAATGTAACAACTTTGGCCCATGAAAGAATGGCTTGATTTGTGGAGACGAGATATATGTGAGTGTGTAAGATTGTTTTTATTCCTCATATTCACAGTTTCTTTTGAATGAACGTAAATTCTTCTGAACATATATATTCAAAGATGCACTGGGAAGTTACAGTAATAATATTAATTTCTTGATGAATTTCTTGATGAATTTCTTGATGAGTTTTACTCTCAGGGAAACTCTTAAAAAACTTAGGCCAAGTTACAAAATGCTTGTATGTCAACATTAGTTATATTATGTCACTTTTTTAACGGAATATGCTGCTCAGATCAGTCTAATTGCGAGTTGTCCAATGTGTGGGTCCCATTGTAACATCTTGTCTATTGTTATCTCTAAAAACGTTGCGTAATCTGCAAGGTCCAGCTCGTTCCCATTAAATTGTACATTGAAATCTAGTTGCTTCACATTTGGCATTGAAAATTTGGTACATTTAGATTTTTCCATTCAAACAATCATTCACATTGAACCAGTGTACGACTTTTGGAATCGTATTGCACACACTTGCCTAGTAGTCTCTTTACTTTATAGTGAAGTATCAACCGCGAACAATACAATTTCATATTTGTCTCTTTGTTTTGTTTGTCTTTGATAGAACCCTGGGACACACCCATTGTAACATATGTTTGGTTCATAGGGGGAGACAATACTGTCGTGGTACAGCGGCGAGAGCGAGGCGCGAGTGGCGGACCGGTGGGGCGGGCGGCTGCGGCGCGTGGGCGGCGACGGGCCTGGTGGCGGCGGGTTGGGCGACGGCGGGTTGGGCGGTGGCTCCGTCAACGTGAGCGCCGTGCGTGAGACCGACGCCGGCCTGTACCGTTGCCGCGTCTCCTTCCCCAACCGCACGCCGCCGCTCCGCAACAACGGCACCTTCTACTACCTCGACGTCGACGGTCAGTGTTCGCAAATTAACACACACATCTACTAAAGAAATAGTTAAAGGTTAGTCGGGTTATAAGTATTTCATAACATACATTTCAGTAAACGTGCCTAGGTGTTGCATAATACAATTCCACCTATCCTATTCCGTCACTGCAACCCCGAGGACCCGATAAATACTATTTGTACTTGACATTCATCCCACTAAAACTAAGAAGTTTGCCATTTTTTGACGAATTTCAGTAAAAGAAGCTTTTCATTAGATATATATTACCTTAGTATGTTTGAATGTTAGCGATTTTTTTGTATATCGATGATCCGATTTGGGTGAATTTTACAAAATTTCTTTAGGTTAAGTTAAGGCTTGGCACCGACTTCAAACCTATTAGTAAAATAGCACATAATATAAATAATAGGTAGGATAGGATACAATCAATATTAAATCTTTTTTTAAATTTTTAAGTCGGTTTTCTAACTTTAATATTTTTATTTAATAATTTTTAGTTTGTTGCTGATATGATTTTATTTTATAATCTTGTAAGTGAATGTCTTTATAGCATGGTATAAGGCTATACATAATATAATATTACTAAATATCTTTATTACTTGTTGCTGAATGCCGATGTGTCTGCAATGTTGTCACTAAGTCACCTAAGTGGATCACATTTACTTGCGAGACATCGGGATAGGTGAAAGTATATAAAAATGTCATAAAATAAAAAAATAGGGCCTACTTGATTCAAATTTTTAAAGGACCAATTTGAAACTATCTAACAAAAAATCAATCACGAAAATTGGTTCAGAAACCTCTGCGAAATCAGTGTACATACATAAAAAAAATATAACGGCCGAATCGAGAACCACCTCCTTTTTTTAAAGGCGGTTTTAAATATATTTCCATTGGAGCTTTATCAGATATTATCGCTCATTAATATAGGCTACGTTATTTCTTTGAAAAAATTTAAATTTATTCACTCGTGCGAAGCATGTAACATATGTCACCTAGTAGCATGTCCAATCAACAGTAAAACCCAATGTTAATTCATCGGAATTAATTTACACATTTAAAGATTTTTCAGGTTTAAGCAGCAAAGATTATGCTATTATAGCAGTTGGCTCCAACGACTGCGATCCTTACTCGGTGTTCACAAATGTTAGTAATATATTAGATAAATTAAGTAAGTGTAAACAAGTGTTTTTACTCAAAATTATGCATAATCAGTACCTAAATGTAGCACTTCTAAATCATAAATTGAAGTTAATTGCTAATCAATATAATAATTGTATAGAACAATATGGACACTATACACACAAGACGTACATTGAGTGTTTGTCTAATAAATTAAAAACTGAAATAGATTATCAGGAATATAAAAATAAATTCTTGCCTTTTCCTAATAGTAAAATTGTAAAATTAAATAAGCCAAATTTAAATAAAAAAATAGAAAAACCAAATATCACATTTGATGAATACAAACAAAATCTAGAAAATTTAGTGTCAAATAGAATAAATTCAAGCTTAGCATCTAACAGTTTTAAAAAAGGGACTATACCCTATTATTTCAGTTCAAAGAAAGAATTTTTTTAAAAACGGACAGAACAGAAAATAGTTCCTTGTACAACAATAAAAAAGGTACTATACCATACTATTTCAGACAAAAAAACATGTAATAAATCATGAAATATAAATAATAATCAGCTATTTTATAATAATAATTTAGATTACTGCATCAAAACATTGCCGGTGCATTAAATAAACGTGATTATCTTCAAGCAGTTGTTAGTGAACTCAGAGACTCTCTAGGTAAAGTACATGTTATTTGTCTCTCTGAAACATTTTTAAAGCAAGGTTATGAACAAAATTTTAAAGTAGATGGATACTGTACAGCTTCATATTTCTCTCGCTATAATCAGCGTCGTGGTGGCACCTGTATATTAGTAAGTAAAGAACTTAATTTTAAAACTCTGGATTTACAAATGCACATACTATACTTTTTTGAATGCAGTGGAGATAAAAAACTATAATTTAATAATAATATGTATATATCGTACTCCTAGTTCAAATATAGATATCTTTCTTAATAATTTGGAATTATTATTAGAAAAAATTATGAAAAATTCTAAAAAGAAATTTGTTTTATGTGGAGATTGGAATATAGACCTTTTACAATCTACAAATACTTATAAAACTTTAAAAAGCATTTTAGAAAATAATAATTTATGTCTACATATTTTGAAACCTACAAGAAAACTTGCATGTTTAGATGTAATTGCTAGTAATTTAGAAAATGTTTGCTCTGACACTCACATTCTTTGTTTATCTGACCATGAAACAGCACAAAGTATACAAGTAGACATAACGCCAGTTTCATATTGTAAACCGAAGCTAACCTTTTGGTTTGAAACAAAGCGTATATTTGGACAAGAAAATATTAATAAGTTCTATGAATGTCTGTCATGTTTAAGTTTTAGTGAAGTTCTTACTTGTGACAATTGTGAAGAGGCTTTTAATGAATTTCATGATACTTTTATATTATTTTATGAATTATATTTTCCAAAAATTCAAATTAAGGTGTCAAATAAGCCAATTAAAAACAAATGGCTGTCTAAAGGTATTTTAAAATGTTGTAAAGTAAAACATCAGTTGTATTTAAATTATCGTTATTCCCAATTTAACAAAAAGGGAAATAAGATGAGTTACATACGTTATAAAAAGGTATTATCTAAGTGTATACTAGAAATCTCAGAAACAAGCTCCGTTAAAATATATTGAACAGTCTTCTAATAAGTGTAACCGTAGCTCTGTACTTCGTTTTCCCGCTTCGCACTCTAGTTGTTATTCTAAATCTTTTACTTTCCAATCAATCAAATTGTGGAATTCCCTTCCTACCGTGATTCGTGATAGCCCTACTTTTAAGAAAAGATTGAAGGAACATTACTTATCGTTGACACAATAACATACTCATATATTATCCTACTAAGATATTTTAATAATTATAATTACCTGTTTTTTTTTACACACTTTTTTAGTATATTTTTATTTATTCGTTCTAAGTATAGCTATAGTTAATTGTTTTGTACACGATGCCTTCCATTTTATTTTCACAACTTAATTTTTTTTTGGGTTGGCTGGAAGAAATTTCTTTAGTTAGAGATAAGCTCGCCTTTTGTGCATTTTTAACTTCTCGTGTATTTTGTGTATTTTAATTTTTGTGTGCAATAAAGTGTTAAATAAATAAAATAAATAAATAAAGTGTAAAGCTTCATGGGATATAATTAAAAGTACATTTCAAACTAAAATGTCTAAAGAAGAAATAGAACAAATTATAATAAATAACTCGATATACACTGATGCTCAAGAAATTTGTAATCATTTCAACAAGTTCTTTATAAATTAGACTAAATCTTGTTATGACAGTCAGGCTTTTTCCACAAA
>NJDC01010870.1:0-12590 GCA_002245475.1 Calephelis virginiensis | reverse complement strand
TAATCTTAAATCACTTCGATTAAACAGATTTTGAAAAAAGATAAGAATAAATAATACAGTATTTCTAATATGATTAATTTAATTGCAGAATGTTGGATGCGCAGGACATTGTTTCGCCGTTTCTTCTCCTGTCTGGCTAGGTTTGGAAACGGTGGTAGTTTACGGTAGATAGGGATAAATTAATTTACATTCTAAAAATTGTGTGTATTAATAAATAATCATGTAATCTCAAAACAAACAAAAACCAGTGTGTAAATAGTAAATCGTGAATAAATAATTAAAAACATATTAAAATATTTGCACACCACAAGTTGGTAGAATATGTAGGAACGAATAACTAATTTTGTAACATCTTTGTAACACTCATATTCCGCAAATAAATATTTTTTCTTTCTTTCTTTTTTTCTAGCAGAACTATACCCACACCCCAAAACATTTTTTATCTCTTTGAGCAAATTAAAGAAATAATTCACATTGACTAGAAAATCAAATTAATGCAGTTTAATAAACTTTTTAAATCCTGTCAGGCAACGTCTAATATAAATAATGAAGAAGCAAGTACACAAACGGACATCACACTTTTAGACACTCAAATTACAAATACGAGTAATAAAATTGACGCAGCTCAGGATAATGGAAAATTGCTTGACTCACTAACATTTCATTAAATAATTCATGAAGAATCAAGAAAGGAGTAATGTTCTAGCAACTTAAATAATGTAATATTAGATGATAAAAATTACAGTAATGAAGAAAAGTTTAATGAAATAAATAAAAACAATCAATGTAATTCGAATCGTTCCTTTCGTCTAAAATTATTCACACATGTTAATGATACTATAGTATACAAAATTTACTTCTACAATGGCTATCACTAAAATGTTAAATTCGCATAAATCAATAATCTACACAATTTCTTTTGCTGCCATGAGTACAAACATGCAATTAATTTTCCAAACTTAACATCACAAGACATTGCATTAAAATATATTTGAAGTTTTAAGTAAATCTGATTCTTTAGACATACAAATTGCAGAGTTGATTGACAAAAATATAACAGCGATGTAAATAAAAGTTGAAAATCCCCAGCTTTGTGTTAGCATCAAGTTATACGTGTAATAAAAGATATGGTGGGTCTTGTATTTTGGTACAAAAAAATCAGTCATTTTAAAGGTAATATATATATATTATTTATATATTATTAAATTTATTATTAATTAAATTATTTGTATATATTATTAAATTAACCTAAAGATGAAATGAATTACATAATACATAATAATAACAGAGTTAGTGATGATAGGACAAAATTGCTCAAATTTTCAATGTCAATTTTTTGAAACACTCCGAGCTGAGAATAATCGAAACAAAAACAACACTTTTTTTAAATATTTTAAAACGGACGGTAATTAAAGCATTGTTTAAAAAAAATCTAAGAGGACATTAATTGCCACAAACCAATTGCGTTAATTCCTTTTTTATAATTTAAGAAAAAAATATTTATAATAATTTATACCTTTTTTTGTAAAAGTAGTTTTGTAAATTGAGAAGATGGGTTTTCGAGGTAGTAAGTCAATAAATTTAGCCATTTACAAGTTTATTTTAAATTTACCCAATAACGATGATAAAAACAGTTCAGTGTAAAAGATGTAAAATAAGCCTTTATTTTGCTAATTCCGTGTAAGTAGTGTAGCCGTTGTGGCAAATAATCCTCCAAACGACACAGAATGTGAACACCAAATCGCACTCAATGTTCTCTGTGGTGAGTGCTTCGACAAAGTTGGCGAAGGACGTGACAAGTGGTTTTGTTTCCCGTGTTCGGACTCTATTTGTGATCTGGTCGCGGAGATGGGAGTTGGGAACTTTAGGTAGGGTTGTCACATGTAAAGAATGTGACAATTTATATTGTTTCCCGAGCTCTTCCTATATTCGTGTTCTGGTCGCGGAGGTGGGTGGTGGGAACGTCAGTTAGGCTTGTCACATTCTGTGTCGTTTGGAGGATTATTTGTCACAACGGTTACACTGCTTACGCGGAATTAGCAAAATAAAGGCTTATTTTACATCTTTTATAATGGATTTCCGCAAAGTAGCGCCTGATTCAATAAAATAACAGTTCAGTAGTTTCCTTATTAATAGATCTTACCAAACCGTTCGACTGTGTTAATCACCGCATATTTTTGGAAAATCGTATGGCATAAGAGGTAGTTCTTAGCTATTTGACAAACAGGTATCAACTCACAGAAATAACTCGCGTCTGTAGAATAACCAAATTAGAAACCAAATACTACTCCGGCCTATACATAACTTCACGCCAAGTCCCTTACGGGGTAGGCAGAGAGTATCGAGTGCCAGACCCCACTATCCTGACGACCTGTCTAGTTTCCTTCGCATTCATTACTCTTTACATACAAACACGCCAGTTTTGGAGACTCTTGACACTACCCTCGGATAATATCCGAATGATCTGATTGTGGAATGTCAACATTGGTCTCCCCGGGTACCTACATCCATCCACATTCGGATTGTATATCTGCTTTGTCAATCTTTCATCTGCCATTGTTTCGCGGAGCATGCCCTTTCGCATTTTAATACCAACACTTTCTTTCAATCCCACTCTTTCTCGGATCTCACTGTTACGAATGCGGTCAGCGAGTGTTACACCACAGATTTTCCGTAGCACTCTCATTTAGACCGCATTTAACCTACTTTCATGCTCTTTCTGACGTACCCAACTCTCGCTTCCATACAATAACGTTGGGATAAGCACAGAATTATGCAAAGCGAGTCTAGCCTTTTGACTCAAAACCTCGCTTTGGAATAGCTTACCCAACGCTCCATTCACACTATTTCCTGCACACATGCTCCTCTCTACATCGGCAGTGTACCCTCTATCCCTGTTAAAAGCACAACCAAGATATATAATTTCATTCACTTGCTCCAACACTACATCTTCAACCAAAATCTCCTTCCATAACTGTGACCAGGGTTTGCAGCTTATATGGTGTAGAGGCCAAAAGTACAGCATCATCTGCATAAAGCAGGTAGTTCACCACTTGGTCACCCACACTCCACACCCACATTCTCACATTCATAGACCTTAACCTTTGAAGACATTTGTCTAAATATAAGATAAACAAGCGTGCTGACAACACACAACCCTGCTTGACGCCAATATTAACATGAAACCAAGGCGATATGTTGCCATCCACATGCACATATGCTTTACGGTCTAAATACGTTGACTGCACCGTCCGTAGCAGGGGCCCGGCTATCCCATAATCTGGCAAAATTTCCCAAAGTTCCTTACGTACAACCCCATCAAACGCTTTTTCTAGATTGTGGATCTGTTTTCGAGACCGCAGAAAACCCTCTGACCCACACCCAGATGCTTCTCTACAATGGTGTGACTAATAATTACAGGATATTCTCGAAGCCACATATAGTTGTTAGCAGCAAACTCAATTAATTTGCATATTATGAATTATACATGTTTTCCAAAGTTGTAGATACTACAACTGTTTTAATTACATATCATTCATATGTGGTTTCTACATCAAAATATGGTGGGATATTGTTGGAAAACTCAACACATACACAATTTGCATTTGTAGCACAAAAAAGATCAAGCTAAAAAAATTAGATAGTTGTAAGCCACGTTTCATCAATAATATACTGATAATTTAGCCATGTTTTTATATCGACGAAACTGTTATATTACAGTTGTTAGCTAAGTTAAATTTGTTTGAAAAGTTGTACCTTGCCACACCACACTGCTTTGTTCGGCACTTATATCTGTGGAATGGCAACAAAGATTTTTAATAGATTACCGCCTAGTGTAAAACAAATTAAAAATATTAATTCTTTTAAACATGAAATCAAAAAAAAATCTTTGTAATAAGGCTTACTCGTATTTTAGTCTTAATAAGTATTTTTCTGACATTTTAATATTTTGTAAAATGTGTGTACAATGAATATAAAAATATCAATTTAGTGTTTACCTTTAATTATCACTTTATTTAAATTTTTCTTCAATAATTCTATACCAGCGTCGACTGTTGATCTGCCCCTTGTAAAACCAAACTGTTTGTTATAAAATAATCCTAATTTGTCAAAATGTAGTAACATTCGATTCAATGTAATTGAAGTGAAAACTTCCTTGACGGCGTTGCGCACTTTTTTTGGAATGGGTAGATCTCTAATACCAATGGGCAGCTTATTGTAGAAACTTATACATTGACTCAAAAAGGATTTACTAATTTTATGGAGACAAGTTTTGTATACGGCTAAATTATTTTTATTTGTCCTATTTATATCGTGAACATCATATTATTTGTAAACATTTTTTTAATATACATTTAATTCTCATAAATATATTGAGAACTCCGAGGGTGGTATCAAGAGTCTCCGAAACCGGCATGTTTGTATGAAAAGGGTAATGAATGTGAGTGAAGCTAGTCAGGTTTTCAGGATCGTGAGGTCTGGCACTCGATACTCTCTGCCTACCCCGTAAAGGATTTGGCGTGAATATATGTGTGTATGTATGTATGTTTTACTACCATTTAAAAGCAGATTGTTAACTGTAAACCAATGTACAACTTTGGATTTTGCATTGTTCACTTCGTCATACTTAACTAATTGTCTTTTTGTCTTTTCCTTGCGGTACGCCAATAGTAACCGCAGAACCCAAAGAAGTTTTATCATTTATTTTAACCCTCTGAACTCTACTGTTCAAGTAGGAGATCATGGTATCAAGGGATTTGTTCTTAATTCCGTAATAGCGCAATTTCCTGATCAAAGTATCATGATGAACACAGTCGAAAGTATGTATACACAAAATGGTGTATTCTGTGATCTCTCTAAGGCTTTCGACTGTGTTCATCATGATACTTTGATCAGCAAATTACGCTATTATAACATCATGCGAGTTCTCCCAGGCTTCAAATACATTTTTAATAATTATTCCACGCCTTCGTCAACGGTTGAGAAATATTTGGTAAATCGAAACTGTTTAGTATGTAACAATTTGTTTACATTGAAGTGATTTCTAATATTTTACTAAGTGTAGGCAGAACTGAAATAGGTCGAAAATTTGTAGGGTCAGAAGCATCATTCGATTTCAATAAAGGCACTACCTTGCTTTGTTTCATGAGATCAGGAAATACTCGGTGTCAATTAATTTAAATAATTTTTTAGGGTCATCATTATTAGGTAGATTTGGCAGTTTTTCTAATATATTATTCAGAAAATGTTCTAACCGAGTAGAACTTATTGGATTACAAACATTTCTTTCAAGAGTTTCCAATTTTCATAGAAAAAATAGCTAATTGACCACAGTGATCAGAATCTAATTTATTTAAAAACGAACAGTTAACTGGTGGTATATTTGTAAAAATGTTGTGTAAGCAAGTAGCACTAGTGGCCGGTAATCTGGTGGGTTCCAAGAATAAATTTTGTAAATTATATGATTTGAACATATTGAGAAATCTACAAGACAAAGAAGATTTTTCCAACATATTATATTATTATAGTCTCCACGAATAATAATATTCTTTTTTGAATTTGAAACCTTAAGTATGACCTCTTTCACTGTTTTTTTTTAAATCTTCACATGAAGCACACGGTGGCCTGTATACACTTATTACAACCAGCTACTCATATTTACTACAAGCAATATCAATAACTCGTTCAACAAAAAAAATACTATATCCCTACATTCCTTATATTAAAATTGTTTTTAATAATTATAAAAGAACCGTCACGGGTAATAGTTTTCCTATTGAATGAGCTACTTAACTGGTGTATCCTGAAGCTGATGAACATGTATTAATAATATTTTAACCAGTGTTCAGTAAGACATAACATATCAATATTATTATAGTTTATATATAACTCCAACACTAATTCTTTACCCAGAAAACCTTATATATTTTGGTGTACTTAGTTCAGTTGAGAAAAGTTACTAATTTTATTACAGTTTTCAGAGTTATTTGTAATGTAAATTGGTACATTCTCGAATTTGAAACTATGATAATTTGGAACATTGCAAAAGGTGGACTATATTATCTCCAAACTTAACTTAAATAACGTATCTTCACGCCCATATCCCCGAAGAGGTAGGCAGAGGCACAACCAGGGCACCCACGACTAGCCGAAGATACTAAGTCCCACAATGTGATAGGTGGCAAGCCTAACGCCAACCGGGCACATAATATCCTATCTCGAGCAACATTTTTTTTATTAGAGAATTGGAAATACTCCAATTTTCTTTTTGTTACCCGACCCGGGATTCGAACCCGGGCCCTCATGCAGTCAAGTCCAACAACTGAACCACTAGACCACAGAGGCTTAAATGATTGAGGATAGCATCCAAAGTTTCAATTAAAATACTACTAGACTGCTCAATAGAAGCAGTTGAGCTAGCCAACGAATTAATTGGATTAAAAATGAAATAACACAGCATATTTGCTATTTGTCTCGTATTTCAAACTCTGTGGCTACATCCAATTCTTCTTTTGTGTTCGAATTGTCTATTACCAAATGATTGAAAATTCTGTTTCTTCCCGTTTCACAATTAATAATATTCCAAGCAGCTTTTATTTTATTTGTTGAATGTTTAAATATACTATTTAGATACCTAGATTTCGTAATCTTACTAGTTTTTCTTAAAAAAATCGTCTTTGTGGTCTAGCGGTTCAGTTGTTGGACTTGACTGCACGAGGTCCCGGGTTCGAATCCCGGGTCGGGCAACAAAAAGAAAATTGAGTTTTTCCAATTTTCTAATGATAAAAAAATTTGTTCGGGATAGGATATGTGCCCGGTTGGCGATAGGCTTGCCACCTATCACATTGTGGGACTTGGTATGTTCAGCTAGTCGTGGGTGCCTTGGTTGTGCCTCTGCCTACCTCTTCGGGGATATGGGCGTGAAGATACTTTAATAAGTCTCAAATATATTTAAACGATTTGCATTAACAGGAACAAAAATATAAATCCACACTAATATTATAAAGGCGAAAGTAACTCTATCTGTCTGTCTGTTACCTTTTCACGCCTAAACCACCCAACCGATTTTGCTAAAATTTGGTATGTAGATAGTTTGCATTCATGAGAAGGACATAGGCATATTATTTTTCAACCCCTAAAAGAGTTAAAAGGGGTGGCAAAGTTTGTATGAGAAAAATATTTTTATTGCACATTTTTGCATGAAACTATGAATTAATGGTTTTTAGTACAAATGATGAAACATGTATTTAGGGTTTTTCCAAATTCACCCCTATTGGGGGTTAACGGGGTTTGCTAAGTTTGTATGGGAAATTTAATTCTATGGAAATATTTTGCGTGACACTGAAATAATGCTCTGCAATAAAAATTATGATATACACGTCTAAACGTTTTTTTGAAAATCAACCCCTATGAGGGTTAACGGGGTGGCACAATTTGCGTAGGAATAATATTTAAAAGTAATTTTTACCATAAGTCCATAAGAATGAACCACGTACATCAGTTAATCATTAACGAAAAACATACAAAGAAATTATGATACACATAGTAGCAAAATTGGTTAAAAATCCCTACTAATCCCTACTAATATTATAAATGCGAAAGTACCTCTGTCTGTCTGTCTGTCTGTTATGCTTTCACGCCTAAACCAGTGAACAATTTTTGATGAAATTTGGTACAGAGATAGAATAGACCCTGAGGAACAACATAGGCTACTTTTTATTGCAAAAATAGGGGAGAATGGGTAAATAGAGGAGATGAATGTTCAAATGGAAATTCGTAATTTTTAAAGCTGTAACAATGAAACTTTGTATTAAAACATTTATAATAAATGAAAAAAACATAGGCTATTTTTTGTAGCGAAAAATGGGGGAGAATGGCTAAAAAGAGGGGATGACTGTTTATATGTACATTCGTCATTTTTAAAGCTGTAACAGTAAAACTTTGTATTTAGACACTTTATGATAAACGAAAGATAATAGACTACTTTTTATCACTAAAAAATGAGGGAGAATGGGTAAAAAGAGGTGATGAATGTTCGTATGGAAAATCGTAATTTTTGAAGATATAACAGTGAAACTTTGTATTCAGACACTTAATGAGGAACGAAAGAACATACCTAGGCTACTTTATATAGCGATAATTTAATCAAAAGTATACTTATCAACCTTATTATAAAAGAATATAAACATGGAAACGTGCAAAACTACGTTACCGCTAAATGTGTTTAGTATAGCCAAATTAATTTTCCAGATTTTTCTCTTAATTAAATAAACCGAAACTCGCCTTTTATGATTAAGTTGGTATGAAAGCAGTTCGTCTATATTTTTTTGTAAGAGCTCGGAACTAAAGTCTATACTATCTATACTAATATTAAAAAGCTGAAGAGTTTGTTTGTTGGTTTGCTTGAACTTTCAGTGTTAGAAAGGCCATTTATTGAAGAAAGCTATAGGCTGTACATCATCACGCTAAGATCAATAGGAGCGTAGCAATGATAAATGTTTTAAAATTGAGAGCGTGCGCTGCGTTAACATTGAAAGTTTCGTAAAAATCATCTATGAAAAAATTGTTCCCCTTTAAAAGTCCTAAAAAAAGTCCGCGATAGCACATTTCTATCTTTTAAGGTTAGCTCACTGTAACCTTTTTTTATGCTAACCAAATTTGTTTTAAAATAGTGCATTATTTACGAAGGTTATTTTATGAACACGATGTTAATCCCTATCCCAAAAAATACGTCATTCATCCCAAGCATTTAATTTAAAACAAAATTGCATATCATATCACTCGATTTGAAAGAATATCTTAGGAGATATCGCAGTTTTAAAATAACACTATCAATTAGAATATCACCACTACGTTAACACTATAGTTTAAAGACCGCGCGACACAGACGCGTGGTATGCGACTGATTGACTCCTTATGGGACGGTTGTGCTCAGTGCAATACTTTCTAAATTTATTCTTTCCAGAACATACACATACATACATGTATGTATGTGTATGTTCACGCCAAGTCCCTTACGGGATAGGCAGAGAGTATCGAGTGCGAGACCTCACGATCCTGACAAACCTGTCTTGCTTCCTTCACATTCATAATCCTTTTCATACAAACACGCCGGTTCTGGAGACTCTTGACACTACCCTCGGATAATATTCGATTGATCTGATCGTGAAATGTCAGCCTTGGTCTCCCCGGGTACCTACATTATCCACATTCGCATTGTATATCTGCTTTGTTAATCTTTCGTCTGTCATTCTTTCCACATGACCGAATCTAGAACATCATCGTGTAATACTTTTTAGATGATATTTAAATAAAAATAGATTAAAGTTTGAAGTAGGACGTAGGCCGTTTTTCATCTTAAAATTTCAACGGGTAGCGTTGGAGAGTTAAATATTAAATAATTAGACGACGCGGGCGAAGACGCTGGTAGCAGCTAGTAAAAAATAAATAAATGTAGGTTACTTCTGAGTAATTTGACTAATAGTCCACAGCGATTTGAATCTATCTCTTTAACCATTAATTTATTAATAGACGTCATATTTGTGCATATATAGTTGTCAATACAAGTGGCATTTGAAGTTGTATCCTAGTGGGCTCAAAGAAAATGCTGTGCAAATTGTGTAATCTAACGAGATTTAAAAAGTTTAGTTAAGAGATTTAAAAACTTTATCTGGTTCTGAAGCTTGTCCTCCTGAATACGAGCTGAGGCTTAACTGGTCGTCGTGTTTTTGTTTAAAGTATAAAACCAAGTATAAATAAATGTGCTTAATGTATCAAATGCGACAGACAATTGAAGGTTTAGAGTCTGTTGATCAGGGACTCAAGATAGCGTAGACACAATCGCTATTTGAGGAACTGTTCGATAAACCAGCATCCATTTCTCTTAAATCACAGAGTAATTGTAAATCACCTTCCTTAGTAACTATAGATTTAACCTGTTACGTTAGCATTATGCAAAATTCAAAAACAAACCTGTGTGTTATAATAGAAATTAACTGAAAAAATATGTCAAACTTAATAAAATTATTAGAAAATCACAGGGAAAATTACAAAAAAGTTATTGTTAAAAAATTACTATATACGTAAAGCACATTGTATTAAAACCAAACATAAATTAAATAAATATTAATAAGATCTTGTTTTACAGGCTGAAATAAGTAGTTTAGAGAATTCGCTGCATAGTATTACCCTTAAAAATAATCTGGCGCAAAAATAATTTAAGTAACGTATACTAGCTGTTAATAGCTTGCTTGATCTCTGTGAATCTAATAAAGATAGATGAAACTCGTTGTTTGAAAATCATTTAGTCTATTATACACCTACTAAATCAAGCTATTTACAACCATCTTTATCTACAAATTATTCCATGCCTCTCTTATCGACATGTCCTACTGAAAACTTGAACAAAGGATTTGATAATACTGATTACAACAAAGGAAATAAAAAATAATCATGTATTCTGATGAAATAGGTGAAAATGTGGGAACAATTTTAACAAAACCGTTTAGTACTCCGGTCTCTAACTTTTGTATGACCACTTATCTATATATTAATACGTGATGCCAAAACTTTGCACCCCTTTTTATGAAATTGCGCGGACGCAGGAGCATAAAATTTGGAACACCTATAATTCATGTGTGGGAGAAGAACGCTAATATTTTTCATGTTTATTTCAATAAATAAAACATTGCCCACACTACCGTGCATTTGACACACGCAAACAAATATATTAATAATAATAACACAAATAACGATAAAAGATTACAGATGGCGCACTAAAAATTTTGGAAACAAAGTGTCTTGAGAAATGAAGATGGCGTTCTTATCAACAAGATATTAAAATATATTATGGTCCAATTTCGACCAATGGCGACCAGTAGTTCATAAAAATAGAAAAAGGTTATATGAGTTGTATAATGAAAGAACTTTCAATCACAGTACTGCATTTAAAAACTACATAAAAAAATATTCCAAAATTTAAAAAAAAGCTTGTAAGGTTGCGAAATCTATGTATCTAAAAAGTATTGTTAAACATTCAACAAACAATATAAAAGCTACTTGGAATATTATTAATTGTGAAACAGGAAGAAACAGAATTTTCAATAATGAATATCACTTGAAAATAGACGATTTAAACATAGCAGAAGAATTAGATGTAGCCAAAGAGTTTGAAAAATTCTTCAGCGGCATTGCAGCTGAAACTACCAAAACTCTCAATTCATCACCCAGTGCTGCAAAATCGTTGCTGAAGCAATATGTCGATGATTGTGAAACTACTTTTAAATTTTCATTTGTTGATGCATCCGATATAATAAGTCTTTAAATCAGTAAAAATTAAAAATACGTTAGACATATGGGGACATTCTCTTAAAATTTTTGCTTCAATAATGTTATTGCTCTATATTTAGCTGTAAAATTTAACTGTTGTGTTTTCAAATATTGTATTTCATGATCTAATGAAACTTCGTAAAGTTATACCTGTATTTAAATCTGAAAGTTCTTCTGAGTAAACTGTTTCAAAAAAATATATTGAATGAAATTTATTTATTTATTTCACATGGAAGACCAACAGCAATTTATACAATTAAAATGGTAACAGAAAAAAAACAGTAAGCCAATTACAGGTCCTCACTTATAGACACATATTAAACATTAATATATAAATGTTAACACTCCACCATGATACACGAAACATATCGAATTCTAGAAAACAAATAATGTTAAACAGACAACTTAAAATGAAAAAAAAACAGAGTAAGAATAATTATAAAAACAATTCAAATTAATAGATCACTGCAAAAAGTAATTGTTGCTATAGCATCGCCTTGCTTTAGAAACATTGGTTATAAATGGATCAATATCTAGATTTTTACATAAACGATTGAAAGACCTGCTCGCTCTTATTAGGTATGAGTTTTGTCTATATTTAGTAGCAGCTTTGGAAATATGCAAAGGTGGGTTGAATCTAGGGATAAAATTTGGCACATTAAACAAAATTTTATTCAATAGTTCAGGACAGTCTAAATCATTATTAATAATTTTTAAAATATATGCATAGTCAGCGAATTCACGCCGTTTATATAAAGGCAGTAAATGAAATTTTTTACAAAGGTCATCGTAACTGAAGGAATAATATGGTAATTGCAATCGGTAACACAAATAACGAACAAAACGTTTTTAAATCGATTCAATACGATCGATATACTTATGATAACGTGGATTCCAAACTTGTGAAGCGTACTCAAGGTTACTTCTAACAAAAGCACAGTATAAATTTTTTAATGTCTTGATACCATTAAAGCATTTCGATATACGCATAATAAACCCGAGTGACCTAAGTGCTTTGTTAACAATTGCTTCAACATGAGTAGCAAATAATAGCTTCGAATCATGAATAACTCCTAGATCACGAGTTATATTAGTCCTTTTTATATTATGTCCTAAAAGGGAGTAGTCGTAAGATATTAGGTTTCTTCTTCGGGTAAATGACATAACTGAACATTTTAATGGGTTAAGCTCAAGACTATTAACTTCACAGTATGTTTCAAGATTATTTAAATCTGATTGTAGGGCTAATGCGTCCTCAACAG
>NJDC01010869.1:43963-67456 GCA_002245475.1 Calephelis virginiensis | reverse complement strand
TTAGGGGAGTCATGTAGTTGTGCAAGGCACCATAGAGACAAGCACGGACAGTGTGCACCACACATCTGGCCTTCTGCAGTAGCTTTCGTCAGTTTTGGTTGGAGCCTTGGTATACCCTGACCATTTTAAAACTTTTCAAATAGTCTTAAAGTCAATGTAATAAAAGTAAAAGTCACTCACTTAGTCAATATCCCATCTTTTTTAGTAAGCCTGACTATACAGTCATCGGACTCTCCCATGCGTCTGATAGCCCCACAGATGACATACATCTTGCTGCCGTCACCTGCTCGGCCAGTGGCAGGGTCTACATCAGCTATCACCAGCTGTACTGATGCATGGTCCTTGGCATGGATGAGACGGTTGCTGGCCGAACTGAAATTACAAACACATAAATAAGGATGATTGTTCACATATTACAGAAACTTTAAAAGAGAACAGTTCTAGATACTCGCTTTCTTTTATATTTTATTGGACAGCAAACAACACCGGGAAAAGTTGCTGTCCTACCCAGTTACATGTGAATATTAAAAATATATCTAAAAACAAAAGAGCCTCTTCATCAAATGGAGAAGAGTAGGTGCCTCTCTAATGGCAATCCTCATAGAAGAAAATTGTCATTTAATCAGTCATTAGGTATAAAGCTTACGTAGTTCATGTACTACGAACTAATAAGTATGAATTCAGTTCACAGAACTAGAGTGACTATTCCATAACCGTATGCTTGATCATTAATTACATAAGGAACGGAATCATATAGGTATACGGCCAATATTAATAATCAATCCTAATCCAAAACTTGTTGTCCAAGATTGATATTTTGATTGATTTGAGTTTAATTCTAAAACACTATGTTGGTATATGATAAGTGATCATAAAGACAGTAAAATAGCAAACAGACATTTTGAATGGTTATTAACATAATATTTTTTACGTACAAAATTTAACTACACATATTAGAATAAAATGTTTATCGTAATTATTAACAATAATAAACGCAAAAACTAACTCTTAGCCTCTAGCATGTTTTTATTGTTTCCGAGTGCTGCTAAGTACTTAATAGCAAACGATTTTTACAAGAAGTTAACTGTGAAAGTAGTATGAAAAACTTAAAGTTTTGGTATGTCCTCGTAAATAAATCATTAATAGCTTTAAAAATTTGATAAATAAATTATAACCTAACAAAGGCTGCACTTACCACTTCCTGGGGCAGTATAAGTCAACGAATTCACCAGCGTCGTTTTGCATTTTGTGTGTCTGAAATAAAATTATTTAATTTTATTTGAATTGTATTTTTACGACAGCAAATTATATTTATTTAATTTAAAAATTCTAAACTAACCTAGAAAAACACGCGAACTTGTAAACGTCAATGCGAAAGAAAGAAACTGGGTTGCCAAAAAATCGAACTGAATTTATTCAGAAATGTGTTAAAAGTTATACGAAAATAAACATTAAATATAATCGGAAACATTTTCAGGGCATATTGTTAGGATTATATATCTCAGGCAACTTTTTGCTTTAAATGTTTTCAAACCAAAAAATAATTCAAGACCCAAAAAATGACCTCCAGCTAGTTAGTTAGCTACTAGCTGTTATTTTATTTGGTTTTGGAGTGGTATCTAACAATACAGGAAGATTGAGATACGAAAGAATATATTATTATGACAATAGTATGCCACCGTACCTGACATTGGCTAAATAAGTCGTGAAAAACGAAAGAAAGAAAGAAGAAGTGAAAGAAGAAGAAGAAGAAGACAATAGTGTGGTCAAATATATACGGAACTTTATTTCTTTGATAAAATCTGGCTACCCTAAAAGAACTATAGGTTACTAACAATATGTAATTTTACGCGACAATGAAATATTTCAATGTGAACCTAGTTTGTTCGTTTACAATATTAGAAATTAGTTCAAATTAACTTGATAACTAGGAGCTAAAACCGATTAACTTCAAAAAGGCAGAATAATGGTTTATAAATGTTAAGATTACAGTTTTAGCGATTAATTAATTTCTTTTTCATTGAATACTCAGTTAAGGAGCAAGGGCGTCGCCAAGGGGGGGGGGGGGCAAGAGGGGCAGTTGCCCCCCCCCCTAGAGATTCTAAAAAATGATATAGCAAACAATCTTATATTTTTAACTTGACTTGATCGATTATTCTAGTACTTTTCCTACTAGTTTGCTACTATTTAGAGCGAAATGCAAGGCAAGTCAAAAAGTCGAGGGCACGAAACTCCCGATTGAACCTACAATGTATATTTTTCTCAATCTCCGTATTAACTTGCCCCCATCTAGGCCATCGGCTGGTGACGCTCTTGTTAAGGAATAAGGAGTATGATTAAATTGATAAGAGTCCAAATGAGTAGATGGTTAATTTGTTAACAATAAATTGGAAAAAAATGCTTGTAATCCAAATACAACCTAGTACACAAATGTGAAATTCCGCTAGAATATTCGATTTAGAATATACAAAAGCTCTAGTACTTACTACAAATTTGACCCTATACCGTTGGTTACTTACACCTATATTAATTTAATAAATTGCATGACGTACAATTTGTTTTTGTGTAAAATTGTAACTTGGGAGAAAATAGTAAGCATTTATTATTATTATTATTCATTAACATTATTTCCTATTTCTAAGTTTATACATCTAAATAAAAAATTAAAATATACAAAATATATAAACATAAAACATTATAGAAATAGGAATATGTGAAGAAGTTCAACAATGCTCTGTAGCAAATTACTTATATAAATACCGTTGGATTAGAAATATAACTTAACAACATCTCTTTGTCTCTTTTAATAAATGTTGACATTATGTATTGCCAAAAGGGATAAAGATATTTTTGTCTATGCTCATTGTCGCGTCGATTTAAAGTGACGTCATGACACTCACTTTTGCCACGGACGCCATATTTTGTGTTAAGCATAAATTATAAAGACTTATGTACAAGTAGTGTGTTTTATAGTGATTAAAAATTGTCGACATTTTATCATAAGTTCCGAGAAAATAATATTTGGACAAGATATGAATGGTTACCATTGCAATTGGTATTGAAAGAATCTATACTATTATACTCTTTGGGTCAGGGTGACAGACTGTGAAATCTCAGCACAATACAATACGTGCCTTCCATTAAATAACTTCCTTCCGAATCCGTTGCCGAGCGAGTCTCTTAAGGTGTTGGTCGAGACTCTTCGCTATAAGACCAAACGGTGTTACAGCGAAGCGAACCCTGATAGTCGTAAAAGTAAATATTGTCACGACTATCGGGATAATTATTGTTGAGTCAATATCTCATATGTCGGTTACCTCGTGAGCCAAGTCTAAGTATTTTGACAATTTTTCCTTCTCAGCTTTCACGAGGTAAACGTCACATGGAACAGTGACATCAACAAGAAAAGCCCGGAGCTCCAATTGATCTACCAGCACGACAGCAGGCTTATTGGCGACAATATTCCTGCCCGTGATGACAGACCGGTTCCAGTAGAGCTTTGTATGGCTATTTACAAGAACTGGCTTCGGTATATACTTATAGTAAGGCACTTCAAAACCGACATGTCCATATAGTAGTTGCTAGTGGATTATCTTGGTTACATGGTTATGCCTGTTTAAGTACCTACTCGCCGTTGGCAAGATGAGAACAACATGAAATAATATGTATAATAGACTTATAAGGACGATGGCAAGCTTAACATATGTCAACCGTGCCATGAATATCGGAAATACCTCATGATGTATTTCCGATAGTTGACAACTTTAGTTGATAGTCTTGACAACTTTGTCTGAAATTGCACAAACAAAACCTTCAGTTTCACCAAAGAGCTCACCGAATCGAAACCAAGACACGGACGCTGGTGTATCGACATCCGGTCCACGAACAACCTTATAAAATCGACCATGAAGTTCTTTGCTCTTCCTTACGTTTAAGCGATCCTGAGTACTAAGTACCACCGGTTTATGCCAATTTTTATTTGCCTGAGGAGAACGGGGTCCATTATCCACTGATACTACGTCACGATGTATTTCTCACTAAACATTTATCAAGAATTTTCTAAGAGTATATTATACATACTTCACCGTTATGGAGGTTTTTGAAATTAAGGAAGCCACGTCCGCCAGATTTTCAAGGAACATACAATCTCATTATAGATGAGCGTGGCTGATGCATGCGATATGTTGTCAATAGTTGACGGACTCTTCGGTCCAGGGTATCTAGATCTGTCTGAGTCCACCTTTATATGCCAAAGGTGTAGACTAAAACAGGCATCACCCAGCTATTGAAAACGCGCACTTTATTATCCCCTGGTCGTTTAGTCGAGCGACCGAAGAAACGTTTCATTACCAGCTGCTTAAAGTCCTGATCCAGTATACCTAGACTCTTTGGCATGCCAAGATGTAAGTTAGCAGTAATAAGTTTATTTTATACTATTAATAATAAATGTCAAGCATTAAATTATTGGTAGTTCTCGGCGAATTGTTAACTTAGATTGAAGTTCTATTGATCGTATAGTCTATAAAGAAGTAGATATCCCACTTCATTTGCATGTAAAAGATCTGAAACTGAAAGATAAAACGTTCACTTGGACGCCAAATATTTCCGAGCTGTATCGTAAAGTTATTGTTGCCTTCCGCTCTCTATATCGCCACAAAACATTTCTTGCCTACCACAAGTAAAATTCTACTAGTACTGTCTGTACCTGTCTGTCTTGTCCTTCCAACTATTGATATGCTGATGTTTGTTTTAGTGACCTCAATGAATGTCTTTTGGACCGATTAGAGCGTTTGCTTAATAACTGCATCCTTTTTGTTTTTGGTTTAAGGAAACATGATCATGTTTCATCTTATCGGGAAAAACTAAAATGGCTTATTTATAGACTATAAAGAAGTAGATATCCCATTTCATTCGCATGTAAAAGATCTTGGTTGTCTTACCGATAAAACGTTCACTTGAACGCCACATATTTCCGAGGTGTGTCGTAAAGTTATTGTTGCCTTACGCTCTCTATATCGCCACAATTACTTGCCTACCACAAGTAAAATTCTACTAATGCATACATTTGTCCTTCCAATTATTGACTATGCCGATGTTTGTTTTAGTGATCTCAATGAATGTCTTTTAGACCGATTAGAGCGTATATTTTTAATAACTGCATCCTTTTCGTCTTTGGTTTAAGGAAATATGATCATGTTTCATCTTATCAGGAAAATCTCAAATGGCTTCCCATTCGTCAACGAAGACAATTACGAATGATTTGTACCTTATTTAATATACTTTACAATCCTCATACACCGACGTAACATTGACGCAGCGACGAGTTATGATGTACGAGTTGAACCCGTTGATCCTCCGCGTTCACGCATCTCAGTCCTAATACAAAAAAAAATGACAACCCTGGATGAAACCAACACTGTCCTTCTTAGGTTAGATTAGGTTAGACAAGGTAAAGTTAAATAGTAAATTGAATTTAAAAAATACAGACAATACCGTGTGAAAAACCTAAGAAGGAGCGGCCCTAATGGTCCCTGGCGCCTTCGGTCAGAGTACCTTTCGATGTATTTGCTGATGTCCCTGAGCGCAGTAAAACCGACTCCAACTATTTCAATAGGCACCATATCACGACTTGATAATTATTTTCTCGAAAGATAGTTCCACATATTTTTTTCAACTTCCTACGGACTCCTACTACGAAAAATTTACGCTTTATTAAGTACTAGCGGCCCAACCCGGCTTCGCTCGGGTATAAAATATACATATAAACCTTCCTCTTTAAACATTTTATCTATTGAAGAAAACCGCATTAAAATCCGTTGTGTAGTTTGAAAGATTTAAGTATACAAAGGGACATAGGGACAGAAAACGCAACTTTGTTTTATACTGTGTAATGATGATATCTCAAAAACCATTTTTCGGATCATGACAAAATTAATATGAGACCATCTCAGAATCATGAACTAAAAAAGAACTACCGAAATCAGTTGGCTGTTGGCCGAGTAATCACGTAATAAAGATACATAAAAAATTACTTTTACTTTCCAATGAATCAAATTGTGGAATTCCCTTCCTACCGTGATTCGTGACAGCCCTTCTTTACCTACTTTTAAGAAAAGATTGAAGGAACATTACTTATCGTTGACACAATAATATACTCATATATTATCCTACTAAGATATTTTAATAATTATAATTGTACCTGTTGTTTTTTTTACACACTTTATTAGTATATTTTTATTTATCTGTTCTAAGTATAGCTATAGTTAATTGATTTGTACACGATGTCTTCCATTTTATTTTCAGAGCTTAATTTTTTTTTGGGTTGGCTGGAAGAAATTTCTTTAGTTAGAGATAAGCTCGCCTTTTGTGCATTTTTAACTTCTCGTGTATTCTGTGTATTTTAGTTTTTGTGTGCAATAAAGTGTTAAATAAATAAAAATAATGAAAAAAAACATAGTTGAATTGAGAAACACTTCCTTAGTTGGAGTTAGAAGAAATACCTGCAAATTTATGACGCGCTGTCGATAATGATAAATGATCGTAGATAAAAGTTGTAGACACTTACAGAGATAGTAGTGCTTCCCCGGGGAGTCTACCTTTATATGATACCAAAATTTGGCCGACAGTAATCAATAATTAGTCATCGAATTCTTAGATAACAGTAATTTACAAAAGTTTGTCTGTGAATTTCTGTAACGATTGGTTTTTCTTTCAATATAACTTACTTAGAAATATGATTACTAATTAATCTTAGATATTACATACTTACGGGGTAGGCAGAGAGTTTTGAATGCCCAATCTTACGATTTTGGCAAACCTGCCTGGCTTCCTCATTTATTACTCTTCAAACAAACTCGCTTGTTTCTTCCTCCACAATTAAGACCCTTTTGATACAAACTCGCTGGTTTTATACACTTGTAACACCACTGATTTGATCACGAGCGATTTAATCGTGGAATATCAATATTTGTCTTCCCGGGTACTTACCTACATCCACACGCACATTGTAAAAAATGTACAAAAGGCGAGCTTATCTAAAAGTGCAGGAATTTCAACCCAAGCAACCCAAAATATAATGGGGAATAGGGGATATGGGAAAATGAAATGAAAGGCTTCTAGAAATAAAATACTAAAATAAGAAAGAAAGAAAATACTTACATAACATAGAACAAAGTAATAAATGTATCTATCAGGATATTTATGATATTGGAAGGCAAACATACAGACGTATTTCATGATGGTAAAAAACTCACGCCGCCTAGACACCCAAGTCACCGAGATGTTAGGCCACAAAATAAATCTTGTGCTCAAATGATTGACGTATATTTTAAAAGATCGTTGTATCTTTTGTAAAGAGTACTCTGCCTCGTTGTGATCTCAAGCCATGATAACCAGTGAAAGTCTGAAGGCAGTCTTTGAATGGCAGTGGTTGGTACAAGCAGAAACGTGTCCGGTAAAGAGTTATTTATTTCAATTTCTCAATGCATCCCCAATCAACAGATATACCCAATATTTTTTATGAATCAATCATCTGCTTTATGGCACTATCAATTATCTTTGAGATATAATCGGAAAAATTGTTACAGATAACTATTTATAAATTGTATAAATTGCATACAGTAACCTCATTTTCTTTAAACCCGGGTAAACAATGGAACTGTTCGTATTATTTATTTTAGTTGTCTTGGTAGTAGGTGAGGAGCCTATTAATGTATACAACTACCATCAGGTAGTGGGAATTCCGGAAGCGGGAAGGATCCAGCAGGCAGAGGCGGCGAAGGATTTCGATGGCGCAAGGATAGTTGGAGGTGCACCCGCTCCCTCTGGGCAACATCCTTATATGGTAAGAATTTTAATTTAGAAGACCTAAAGAGATAGGCAGATACGTTGGACTCCTATATTTTTTACGTATGTTAATTGATTTCTCTGCAACTTCTGAAATAACTTTAAAATTTCTTTTTGTATTTAAAAGACCGTATTTATGAGGTGGACCCATTGCTACCAAGTCAGGTTTAATAGTGCAATCGCGGGGAAATTAAGGAAAATACGCATATTTTTTGTATGTAGATGACTTACTTCGTGATGTAGATATCGGATTTTTTATGACATAAATACTCAGATGGAAGGTCATCTAATGGCAGCAGATAATCATCACGAATAGACAACGCAGATGTTGTCGGTACAAAGATATAGAGGTTAGGTTGTTGCTGTCATGTGCAAAAGCTTCGCTCCCCTCCACACGACACACATCTTTGACACAGAAAAAGATTCGTCAGGCAGCTCGTATAAGGTGAGAGCTGGCTAAAAAGGTCATTAGAAACTAGACTGGTGGTAGAGCGATGTGGAGTAACTTACGTGTTGTACCACCGCCTTACCTATTCCTGCCAGCATAATGACTCGGTCACGTTACGGTAAAGAGGATAGAAAAGCCGTTACATTTACACAATAGGCTTCACATGCCAGCCACAGGACAGCAACGCACTTACAATATCTATGGTGTTTATAGGTCACGTTTATCTCTTAACATAAGGAGAACCGTGTACGTCTTCGCTGAACTTTTACATGAAAAAAATACGACTGGTTGCACTTCGGGAATGCCGGCAGAAGGGAAAACTTAAATATTAACATTGTGCATTTTTGATATTTTGGAATCGTTAAGGAATAATTTTATACGAATTTATGTGGTAGAATACAATATTCATTTATTTACGATAACGCGTACACAAACATGACAACACGAACATTCGAGCAAGCGTCTAAACGACACAGCAAGCGAAGGCATACATTTTCGCCGCGTCTTAGAAAGAGAGGGGGATACTTCCTCTCCTACGCCGCGCCGGCTGCTTACTCTCCATCCGTCTTACGAGTTTTGGATCAGGTCACGTGTCCTGACGCAAGGTTAGAAGTTTTTACCCATTCCAAAAAAAATGTACAAAGCCGCTAAAGAAGTTTTCACTTCAAAAATTGTCCTATGCCAGTTGCTACACTATAATTACTTCCAGTGTGGTCTGGTGATCTCCTTGACGTCGGGTGAGACATCAGTATGCGGAGCATCTCTCTTGTCCAACACGCGTGCGCTGACAGCAGCTCATTGCTGGTGGGATGCGTTCGTGCAGGCGAGGAGCTTCACTGTAGTGCTCGATTCCGATACGCTGTACTCTGGAGGCATTAGGCGTGTCACCAGCCAGGTGGAGATGCATGCTAACTTCAACCCCTATAATGCATTCTCAGATTTGGCCATGATAACGATGGATTGGGTGGAGTATACAGGTACTTCTACATGTATTGCTTTTTTATAATAGAAACAAAGTATCTTCGTGCCTGTACCCCGAAGAGGTATATAGAGTTGCAACTAGGCGCAACCCACAATAAGGCGCAGATACTTCGTCCCGCAATGTGATAAGTGGAAATTCTTTCCCTATCCAATATTTATCGTGAGCAACGTTGTAAAACTGAAAAAATATATTTTGAGTTGCCCGACCCAAAAGTTGAAGCAGGGTCACAGGGTCACAGGTAGTCAACGTCAACAGCGGACTATTTTCTACTTTTTTTAAATTTTCAGATTCTTAAAGTATTGAAAGGCAAGCAAGGATGATTGGTAAGAAATGGAAGATGGCTACTGACATCAAAGATCTTAGGTTACCAACCTGGGACTGGAATATCAAATTGATAATTATAAAATCAAATTTCTGACAGTCTTGCCTTTTTAAGGATAGCGCACATTTGCAGGGCCCGGGACGGACTGCATTGCAACGCAAGTCTAGATCGCTTTCATATTTTTTTTATTATTACTAATATACGCATTTTGTACGCAGCAACGTATGTTTTTTTTGGGCCACATCGCGGCGGATTTTCGCGCGGCTTCCCGCTCTCATCCCTGATGCGGCATATAGTCCTCAAAGAGAAGAAAACGATGTTAATTGTATGAATAGAGGGGCTGATGACATTTTAATGGTAAAGTTTTGTACGAGAACTGCCAGAGCCGCCACTTTGATACTTGTCTATTTTAAAGTGTATCGGCCTCTCTTCTTTTTACAATACTCTTTGATAGTGAGTAAGAAAATATATAGGATATTTATTATTATTGCGATGCGGCTCGGCCTTGAGTGTCTTTGCATTCCCATGCAGCTTCAACCCGACACGGATCGCCCTGTCAACAGTCTGCGCTATCCTTTAATCGAAAAACGGTCCAGGTGCTTGTGTGTTATGACCAGGGTAAAATACTTATAACAACAAATATGGGTGGGATGGCTTTTAATGGTACGGTGGTAATGACAAACGTAATAATATACTTTAATTTTTGCACTTCGCCTGTACTTGGGTTTTTACTTGGTCACACGTTTCTGCAAATTAAAAAAAAATATTGCAAAGTTGGCTTGAGAGTAAACAATGTAAGTTCAAATTCTGTCTGAGGTGAAATTATTTCTTTCTTTAAAATTTTTATAAGTTTATCCCAAGCACAGAGTGTTCAAATTAAGATACATTTAAAAAAACGAAAGTAATGGCCATTATATAATGTGAATTTTATTCGTAACGATGAACTCATTTAATATTATGCACTTAGTAAGTATTAAATAGAATGACGTATATGACATAGCTACACGCGTGAACAATAAAAAAGGTATTAAAATTTTTGCCACAGGCGTCTAATCCTAAGCAGCACAAATGGTTAGAGCATTCATCGACTTGAGACAAAATAGTGCTGGTTGAGACAAATAATCCTGTCTGAGGTGAAACTTTTTCTTTCTTTAAAATTTGTAGAAATCTAAAAAACACTGCTCGTCCGTCGGCTTGGATGTTAAGCACACGCTGACATTTAGTTATTTTTTTCTTCCGTTCATAGATAGGATCCAGCGCATTGTTCCAGTGACTGGAAGCCTGTTATATACCGGGCAGTGGGCCACGGCTGTTGGATACGGAAAGACATGTGAGTATAATGTATATATATATATACTAAACGACCCTGCGGACTTCGTATTGCTTGACATTACTAACAGTTTGTTTTTCTTACAATGTATCCGAGTTTTCCCGGAACCTGCTCCTGAGAGTAACTAGCACTAAAATAAGGATTAGCAAAATTGATTCACATGTCAATGCGTGATATGACGACCAAGGGAAATAGGAATTAATTTTTATAAATAAGAATAATAACTAATTAGAAACCTTGTCTACTATATTTCATATATATTATATAAAAGGAATTTTCAATTACGGGCACAAATTTGAGGCTTAATATTCTGTACAATTAATGTAAAAAAATAACAAAAAATCAGACTCGTAATAAACAAATTAAACCCTATTAGTATTCCGCAAAAGGTCACTGACCTCGCGCGATTACGACAAACAGATGGGAACGCTAACATTTTAGCGGCAACAACTACGTTTTTAATGTACCTACTTATTTTTATGTATGAATTTTTTTATTACTTTTCACGTTTATAGCTACCTATTCCGAGTCCTTATCTGAAACATCGTCAACTAATTCGAGAAAACCTTGTATTTGTATTTAAAAATAAGTTAATTAATAAAATTAAAATAAAAATATTTGTTTCCTTATTTATTTTATAAAATTTATAAAATAAATTTGTTTGTTTAGGCAACGCATTACGTGTCAACGAATTGAACATTTTATCTGTTTTGTTAATCATTGTCAGGAGAAGGTTCTTATCGTATGTACGACTATAAAAAACTGTCAATCTACTATGGTTCTTAAGATTGAAAGTTTATCAGAATATTAGAAAGTTTAAAAATTCAATATTCATATTTAAGATTGGTCAATGTCTGTCGGTCATCTAGTCTTCCTATACTTTTGTCGGGGTTGGGGGTGCGAAGAATCTAACATACCACTAGTTGATTGCACTGGTCATTATTAAGAAGATTAGTTCCATCACTGTAGGAAAGTAAAGTCGCCGGTAAATTCATATTTGCATTGTAGCTTTATCTATTTTGTCAATATTTCATCTGTTACTTTCTTTCCACATGATGAACCAATGAAACTCGTCGTTTCTCATTTTAAAACACCAACACTTTCTTGCAACCCCACTCTATTCTCAATATCGCAAATGGAATTGGGGAGCTTAATCAGGGTTCGGCTATAACAGACAAATTATGTAATCTGTTCCACTTGATGCTGTTCCAGTAAAATTACAGTTTCAAAAATCTGTTCTACAACAAATCTTGGTATTGCAACATAATATACGCATCCGACACTACCCACTACTACCGGTACGCACTAGAAAAAAATAGGTGGAATAAAAACAGTGAAATTTATTTGCTTCCAAAATCTGATTTGAGTTGATATTTATTAAATTTTTAAATTCCGTGTACTTTTTAGAAAAAAAAAAAATTTTGGTGCCATGTTGTATTTTCAATGCAGATCTAAAAAATATAGAAAAACATATTATTTTTAAAATTTAAGAGTAACTATAATATATTATGAACATTTTTACATACATATTTTCACGCCAAGTCCCTTACGCGGTATGCAGAGAGTATCCAGTGCCAGTGCCAGACCTCACGATTCTGACAAACCTATCTCGCTTCCTTTACATTCATTACCCTTTTCATACAAACACGCCGGTTTCGGTGACTCTTGACACCACCCTCGGATAATATTCGATTAATCTGATCGTGAAATGTCAGCCTTGGTCTCCCCGGGTACCTACATCCATCCACATTCGCATTGTATATCTGCTTTGTCAATCTTTCATCTGTCATTCTTTCCACATGACCGAACCAGCGGAGCATGCCCTTTCGCAGTTTAACACCAACACTTTCTTTCAATCCCACTCTTCCTCGGATCTCCATTATACTTTCAATTTTCGTGTTACGTACCTATGATGTGCCTAAATCCAATACTGTGCATGGAAAAACGGCTAAAACTATTCAAAAAGTTTCTGGATAACAGGTACGCATTGTTACGTTTTGAAACCTGTTAAATAAAGTAACTGTTCCAATATAAGTACCGTTTCCGGAGCGTTCTAATTTGGACCGCATTTAACAAATACATTCCCTCGATTGTTTTCAGCTGATGTACTCACCAAAAATCGAGTGAAGAATCAGGTAACAGTGCAAGTGATACAGAACGCCAGCTGCCAGCTGTTTTACGGCACGTGGGTGGTTGTGGGTTCCACGCTCTGTACCGACGGTAACCGAGGCGTAGGATTGTGCATGGGCTCCACAGGCGGACCCCTCGTCATTGGTAGTGGCAATGCCCGACAGCTGGTGAGATATACTATAAATTAATGATTATTTTTACAGTTCGTTTAGAACAGCCTTTCCCAAAGTGAGTGATAAAGCCCCCTTGTGGGCGCTGGAAGCCTAGAGAGGTGCGTTAAGGAAACCTAAAATAATGGCAACATAAACATGTTTATTGAGGTTTTTGACAAGGAAAACGGAAAGGGGGACAGTATGAAATTGCTGATTTTCAAAGGAGAATGATTTAAGTTTGGGAATCAATGGGTTTAGAACCTCTAAATCTTCGAAGAGATGTTGAATCCCTGTGAGTATTCTCTCGATTATAAGATGTGGAGTTTTTGACCAACTATTTAATATGGTCGCACCATCTACATTTCGTCTTGCAAACAATGCAACGTGTTACTGACTGCTTGAGTTGCTCTCACTATCTGTATGCTGATGACCTGCAAATATATGATCATTCCGATGTTTCCGGAATCAATAATACTATACGGCGCATCAATAAGGACCTTGATAATGTATTTGAATGGTCAAACAGATTTGGTATATCAGTTAACCCTAATAAATGCCAAGCAATCATTATTGGTAGTTCTCGGCGAATTGTTAACTTGACTCTTTGGTATGCCAAGATGTAAGTTAGCAGTAATAAGTTTATTTTATACTATTAATAATGAATGTTAATAAATTATTGGTAGTTTTCGGCGAAGTGTTAACTTTGATTGGAGTTCTATTGATCGTATAGTCTATAACAACGTAGATATCCCATTTCATTCGCATGTAAAAGATCTTGGTCTTCTTACCGATAAAACTTTCTCTTGGAAACCACATATTTCCGAGATGTGCCGTAAAGTTATTGTTGCCTTATGCTCTATATATTGCCACAAAAATTTCTTGCCTACCACAAATACGAGTAAAATTCTACTAGTACTGTCTGTACCTGTCTGTCTTGTCCTTCCAGTTATTGATTATGCCGATGTTTGTTTTAGTGACTTCAATGAATGTCTTTTGGACCGATTAGAGCGTTTGCTTAATAACTGCATCCTTTTCGTTTTTGGTTTAAGGAAACATGATCATGTTTCATCTTATCGGGAAAAACTCAAATGGCTTATTTATAGACTATAAAGAAGTAGATATCCCATTTCATTCGCATGTAAAAGATCTTGGTCGTCTTACCGATAAAACGTTCACTTGGACGCCACATATTTCCGAGGTGTCGTAAAGTTATTGTTGCCTTACGCTCTCTATATTGCCACAAAAATTACTTACCACAAGTAAAATTCTACTAATGCATACATTTGTCCTTCCAATTATTGATTATGCCGATGTTTGTTTTAGTGACCTCAATGAATGTCTTTTGGACCGATTAGAGCGTATGCGTAATAACTGCATCCTTTTCGTTTTTGGTTTAAGGAAATATGATAATGTTTCATCTTATCGGGAAAAACTCAAATGGCTTCCCATTCGTCAATGCAGACAATTAAGAATGATTTGTATCTTATTTAATATTCTTTACAATCGTTATACCCCCCAGTATCTCAAATCTAAATTTCAATTCCAACACTTAACCCATTCTCGGCAACTGCGTTTCAGAAATAATCCTATCCTTGAAGGATTCACTCTGTCGTACTGATTTTGTATCCAAGTCTTTCACTTCCCAAGCTATTCGTTTTTGGAACATTTTCCCTGTTGATATCAGAAATAGATTAACTAAGTTTTCTTTCAAACGTTACCTTTTCAATCATTTATCACAGTAGTGATGTCAGATATTATTTATTGTTTATTTTTTTTTGTATTTATATAGATGTATATTTGTGTCGTATGTATGTGTATTTGTATATATATGTATGTGTGTATATTTGTATATTTAAGTAAATACTGTAATATTTGTATTTATGTACGTAGAATTAATATATTTATAGAATACGTATTTTTTTATTGTAATATGGTTAGTTTTTTGGTAAAAACTAACAATGTTTAGGGATAGGAATATAAAGGTGATAATTTTATTTGGTGCTAGAATGATGTACAGCATCTCCCTAGTTCCCCAGATTAAAATTTGTTATTCCTGCATCCACAGAACCAGTGTTCGCCATTGTCGTGACCTTTTAATGCGGTCGTGAGAAAGCAACGTACAAGTTACATCTATGATATCTACTTGAAACTGTTGTTATCATGCGAACTTGTTCGATATAGAACAATATTAAAAACCTAGAAATAAAAATATTGCCTCTGTCTAGCGATCCATCGTCGGACTTGACTTCTTGAGGTCCCGGATTCGAACCCCAAGTCAGGCAACAAAAAATAGTAGAAAATGTATATTTTGTAATTTTCTAATATAAATAACGTTGTACGGGATTGGATATCTACCCGGTTGGCGATAGGCTTGCCACTTTTCACATTGTAGGACTTAGTGTTTTCGTCTAGTGGGTTCACTGGGAACTGTCTACCTCTTCAGGGATATTGGCGTGAAGATGCTAAGAAAACAAAATATACTTTCAATAAAAATTTAAAATGAAAACATATTTAAAGAAGGCAAAAAAAACACATCGACTCGCGCAGGTTTTAGGGCTGTTGGTAGCCCTATTAAAGATGTTTAACTGTCTATCTATATTTTTGTAAAACCGTCTATCTCTCGGTTTCAGATCGGCGTGTCATCGTTTTACTCACTCCGAGGATGCCAGCTTGGCCTCCCCTCCGGATTCGTCAGAGTAAATTCTTTCCCTAACTGGATCTCCGCGAGGATGTGATATCAAAGAACCTAGAATTATAATTAAAATACAAAAAAACCTCTGCTATTATCCTAAGCCGCTAACAGAAAATCAGCATTGCAGTTCTACTTGCAACATTTAAGCCTAATTAGTAACCCTTTTGCCGGAGGCGATACAGACAGGAAATAAATAGGGTTGTAAGATAGTAACATTATTTTGTGTAAGATAGTAACATTGTTTTCTTTTTTAATATTTTTTTCTTCTTGGAACATGCTAAGACTATGGCCATGCCGCCAAATATTTCTTTTTAATCCACTTCGAAAATAGGACGAGGTTGCATGTTCGACTACTATATTTTTTTTTGTATGGTAATCAATTTCTCCGTCACTTGTGAACCGATTTTCAAATTTTTTTTAATAGTAAGAGCGTTCTTCTGAGATAGTCTCGTTGTTACTATAATAACGTATAATAACGTAGCCGTGCCGTAATAAATAATAACGTAGTTTGTCACCGTTATCAAATCGATCTTTTATTAATTTAAAAAAATCATAAAATTAATGAAAAATGGTGAATGAAAAATGAAAATGACAAATGACGTCACAGCGCGAGGTGCACAGTTAATTCATACGCGTTGTACTTACTTATGAAATTGTAATAGTTTTTTTTGCAGTTTTGCATTGATTAAATTATTCATGTTCGTCTTCAATTTATTTTTAAATACTTATAAGTCGTCTGAGGCATGTAAAATAAAAATAAAAAATAGAAAATGCCAATAAACTTCAATAGATAATTTTACTTAATATCCACACAAAATTTGATATTAAAAAAAAAGTGTCCATTTCTTCTATCGATGCCAAAATTTCCTGTATATTTTTGTCATTCAATTAGTTCTATAACAGCTCTCTATGTCATTGTTAAATAAATTATACTGAAATTTACTTCCCGTGGCAATTTATTAACTTTTGTTATCATATTGAAAAACTGTAAAATATTTTGGTAAAATCTGAAAAAATTGTAAATGATCTGGAAAACACGTAACTTTAAAATAAATGAATTTAAGAATAAAATTATGTAACCTTGTTGAATAGCTTCATTTATACCTGAATAATTTATATGAATTACCTATTTAGCTCGGCAGTGATTCGTGTGATTTGTATGGTTTGTCTGAGATTCATGAACATAATAATAATAAATATCCCTGGAAAACTCACACAAATTGGATCTACTAACTCCAAAGTAAGCATATTATATGGTTGTGTTATGGGTGTTAGTCAACGATACCAATAGGTACATATAAATACTTATATAGAGACCAGAATAAATTTAATAAGCACCCAGACCCGGAAATGCAGACATCTAAATGTTCATCACACAAATGTCTGCCCCCGTCGGGAATCGAAACAGAGCCTCGCGGTAAGTCGATGTAATTAGGCGTATACGCTATCCACTCGACCAACCTACATTAATAATAGCCATCATCTGAACATTTGCCATTATACCATTATAAGGATATTGGAAAGTTCTTGGTCTATTAAAAAGAAGAGCGTAAGCCATTTTTTAATTAAAGTATATTAGCATTTTCTCCGTGTTGTTGAGAGTCCGTTGAGAAGAATAGACCATCTGCCTCTCTGCCAGGCAGTTCGTAAAAAGTGTACCCAGGTTAATATGTAACTGCCAACAAGACCATGGTGGAGTGCTGGGCATGGACTTGCTCGGGTCCAGCGAAGTGCCTATTCCTGCAGCCATTATGATGATCATGTTCCGTTACGGAGAGTAGGGTAGTCGGTAGACTTGCACAATGATCCTAACTTCTTAACTTCTTAGTAAGTTGAGCAAGGCACCTCTAACATCTATGGTTTATAAAGTGCACGGCTGTCTTTTACCACCAGGACTCTTCAGGCTGATCTCTTACTTAAAAAATAAGCATATGTTAGAATTTAGATAGATTATCTTGTACATAAACTGAGGGACAAAAACAACTAGCTTATCATTTCAAAATATTACTAAATATGTGGTATGTAAATGATAAAACTGTATTTTAGTACACAATATTATTATCATTATGCAATTTGTGTAAAATACAGTTTTACAATTTATAAAATAGTAACGGCCCGCCCCGGATTCGCTTTCGTTTTGGAATATACATATAAACCTCCCTCTTCAATAATTTTATCTATTTAAAACCTATTACTCTATTGAAGAAAACCGCATCAAAATCCGTTACGTAGTTTTAAAGATGTAAACATACAAAGGCACATAGGGCAGAAGAAGCGACTTGGTTTTATACTATGTACTGATATATCAAAATATATTTTAGTAATACTTTGATTTACTATATGTAATATTTAATTTTCATTTACCTTTCCTTATTTCTGTCTGAGGCTACTATTTTAATTAAAATGTTAGTATAATAAGGAACAAGTACAATTAGATTTGAAGTTGCGGTTGACATCAAAGAAGCCCCGAGGCTGATTTAAGTCGAATTCATTTCTGAAGCATTCACTCACTTCAATCACTGATTTATCAGAAACATGTTCATCTCCTTCTGGGCGACCATGTCTATTCGAGATTCTTCCATCGACAAATTGTCAATTTGTCGATGGAAAACAAAAAACAGACTCCAAACAGGAGGAAGTTCTTGTTTAAAATTTATGTTTTTTTTTAATCTTACGCGACTGCTCGACCAATAGTCAACAGATTTTGATAGCGCCTTTTCTATTAGAAATTTTTCCATCGACAAACTTTCCATTTTTACAGCCTCCAAAAAAGGGGGAAGTTCTTATTTAAAATTTATGTTTTTTTGAAAGTTTGTTACGCAACTGCTCGGCCAATAGCAAACAGATTTTGATGGCGCCTTTTTAGTAATTTATAGGAAACATGTTTATCTCCTTCTGGGCGACCATGTCTATTCGAGATTCTTCCATCCAACTGTCATATTTTAACAGAGTCCAAAAAGGAGGAAGTTCTCAATTCAAATATGTTTTTTTTAATGTTTCTTACGCGATTGCTGAGATTGATTGATCGATTGATGCTCCTTTTTGAAGTGAAACTTCTTTAGAATCGTGCAAAGGAAAAACGACAGGTAAGAGACACAAATATATATTCATCTCATTCTTTTGCAGGTAAGAGACACAAATATATATTCATCTCATTCTTTTGTCGATTTACTGAAGTTTCACTTCTATCGTGTGTGAATCGCACACACACCTTTTTTTAGAAAGAAAAGTGATGATTCATTATTTTTATCGCGATCCGACTACCTTAGTATCAGTTTTTGAGTTGTACTTAATTACATAAATTTTAGTTTATGTGTATACATATGTATGTTTTTATGTTTAAAAAATAATTATGAAACCGCGACGTGGTACCAACAAAATTGTTGGAGTCAGTTTCTGTAATTTTGCTGCGCTTAAAATTTATATTTACAAATGTTTTGGAGCAGTTATAAAGTACTGCCTGTATACATGCTAAAGTTCGAAGTTTGGTTATAAGCAGGTTTCATGGCTACACTCAGTTTTAACATGCTACACCTATTTGTAAACGGCTAGACCTAATTGTAGCCAAACTTCGGACCTTAGTTGAAATATACACTATTAGCTATTGTCCGCGGCGTTGCCCGCGTGGTTAATGGCCCTGCAGAATTTTTTTTTCGAGATGAAAACTATCCTAAGTGTTAATCCAAGTTACTCACTACGTGTGTGCCAAATTTCATGAAAATCGGTTCAGCAGTTTTTGAGTGAAGGAACTTAACAAACATACAAACTTTCGTATTTAAAATACTAGCTGTTGCTCGCGGCCTTGCCCGCGTGGTTAATGGTCCCACAGAAACATTTTTTCGGGATAAAAACTATCCTATTTTTTATCAAACAAACAAACATACAAACTTTCGTATTTATAAAATTAGTAGAATTAGGAGATACAAAATATTTAAGAGGAAACTTTATACAAGAGACTGATTCTAGCGACTAAATTCAAATTCAAATTCATTATATACGTATTTATTCACGTGACACAGATTTTACATACATTCACACAAATGTGCCCGATTAGCGATAGGCTTGCCACCTATCCCCTTGTGGGACTTAGTATCTTCGGCTAGTCGTGGGCGCCCTGCTTGTGCCTCTGCCTACCTCTTCGGGGATATGGGCGTGAAGATACTTTTTTTTCACACAAATTCTTGTGACGCGTCTATATAATTATAAAATTACCGGATCGAACGTTGTAATGGAGTTTCAAAGTACAGACTTTTTTTAAAGTTTACAGCATTTTTGGATTTTGTATATTATCCATGCAACTTGTATATTAATGTTTATTCGGCCTTTATTTAATTTAATTATTTATTTAATTTCATTTAGTGTCTTCGACTAGTCGTGAGTGCCCACGTTGTGCCTCTGCCTACCTCTTCGGGGATATGGGCGTGAAGATACTAATACTAATGTTTATTCAACAGATTCAGCCCCATTCCCCCATCAAGCGGATTTGGGCTTGGAAGTTATACGTAAATTAATTATGTTTGAAATAGTTTGGCATGGTGAGCATTACTGGGACTCCATTTGCAGTAATAATTTGCCAGGGAGGCAGTTTCATTATACCACGAATAAATGCTCGGATAATTTTCACGACGACTTCCATCTTGATCCTTTCATTTAATGGGGCTTATGCTAACTTATGGGTTCCTTCAATCTTAGATATGTTTTAACAAATATCGGCCAATGTTAATAACCTATCTGTAAATAAAGCTTCTAAAGATTGGTTGCAAAAGATATTTTTATTAATTATTACAAAAATACAGTGGTTGCCTAGTAATTGATTTAAACAGCCCTATCTTTTATGTTAGAAGGGTTATTGATCTATATATTAATACATGAAGCAAAAACTTTGGACCCCTTTATACGAAAATTGGACGGACGCTGGAGCTTAAAATTTGGCAAATTTATAGGTTATGTGTAGGAGAAGTGCGGAACGCTAATATTTTTCAATAACAATGCTTATAAAGTAAATTAAATCAATAAATAAAACATTACCCACACTACCATGTATTCGACACACACAAACAAATATATTAATGATAACCATAAAAGGACACAGATGGCGCACTAAAAAGTTTGGAAATAAAGTAGTTGGTTTTGAGAAATGATGATGGCGTTCTAATCGAATTTCGACCAATGGGCGACCACTAGTTTATTTAAATAGTTTATCTACGTTATATAGGTTATTAATATTGACTGTTAGCTAACTTGATAGTCGAGTATCACCTCTCGTTTGCATACACCTGAGACGATACTTGCGGTTTTTTCTTTCTTTTATATTTTGATTTTCCCTCTTGACGATTGTTTATTCACTGAATAAAATATGTTAAAAATATCAAGTAAATAAGTAAAAAAGTTTGAGAACCACTTGACATAAACATAAACTTTTAATTTCGTCTGCTTTTTCTTGTCTATTAACATGTGTTAGTGTCTAAGTGTTGGACTTAATAAGATACAGGGTTCGATCTCCCGGTCTTTCAACAAAAAGAAAATATCTCTTTTGAGATTTCTAATAACAACAACGTTGCCTTTAATTGGATAAGTGCAACATTGTGGGACTCAGTCTTGTCGCGGTCTTTTTTTGTACTGATTGCGTCTCTCCTACATATGAGAATGAGGATGAGGATAAGGACGTGAATATCCTTTTTATAATTTCACAAAAAACATCAAAAATGATATCTATTCTCATCGTCATAACGTAAGCGCTTACCGTTGACGTGTTCCGGTTCAGAGCATGAAGTAACCGCTAAACTTACTTTTGCTCGAGGCCATGAGGCCAACATGCCGGCTTTAAGTTGACAACGCACCATTACCACGTTTGGTTTCTGTAGGCGGCATGAATTTCTTAACATCAGGAAATCCATCTGCTTGTTTTGCCCTCCAATGTCATAAAAAATAAAATATAGTAATTCCAGAGGACCTCGGAAAATGCTAGATTTTTATGTTCTTAGAAGACATAATTGGAAACCGAAGTTAGTGTTTTTCGGTTTCGCAAAAAGTTTAAGCAAAAAAGAATTAACGGGTTGTACTCTGGGAGCGGCAGAAGTGGAAACTTGAATATTAACGTGGCGCGTTTTTAATACTTTTATTATAACACTTTATTTTTATTATCAGTTTGAAAGTTCTATCATTTACGTGGTAAATTACAATTTTTGTTTAATTGATTTAATTCGAGAACAAAAAAATACGCGCGTTGCCGAAACGCAACAGTAAGGCCTCAGACAAAGCTGTGAATTAGCTACAAGCAATATTAGGTGGCGAAACGAAAATCACAGTATGAAATGCGGCGACCACATACAGTGGTTTTACTCCCTTGCTGTCTTACGAATCTTCGATCAGGTGACTGTCAGGTGTCCTGACGCGATTTTAGCATTTTTCGTCCATCACAAAATGGTCATAACGCCGTTAAATAAGTTTTCGCTCCAAAAAAAGTTGCATAAAAGATATTGCACGACGACAGCAAAGTAATATGTGACAGTTAAGGGGATTTTGCCGTACTGTCCTAAAATAAGCCCATTTGTGGTTGACCTGCTTTTGGCCGAACAAGGAAATTAGATATTAAATGCTTGTGGTATGTTAAGTGCTAATGATTCTCGTAATATTGTCCTTGATATAAATATGAATTTCATAGGGTAACTTTAGGTACCTATAAAAATCAGTTCATGGTAAGAGTTGACCGTTACCTATAGACACCATTGATGTTATTTGTGCGTGGCTAGCTTAAGACTGACGTCGTAAGTCTCTTGTGTAAGTTTACCAGATACTATCGTCAAGCATGGAACGTGATAATGATAAGCACTGACGTTTTGCCGACAGGAATAGATATAGCGGCACCATTCCGGTGAGCAGCTATGCAGTAATCTACCACTTAGTTATTACTACATTAGTATACTAAAAAAGTATCTAAACAACATGTGATGGTGTTGTTACATTCCAACTTCAAGGTTTGAATAAGAAAAGAAATAGTGATATATTAGGTTGTTGCTACGATTTACCAGAAGTACCAACAAGTCCCTCTTCAATTACGAAACCGTAATCAAGAAACGGTTAGTTGATAGCTAATCTACGAGCGCTCGTTAAGGGCCTCACTATACCTTGTCAATATACATACCTTGCATTAATCCAGCGAGATGCAGGTTAATTTGATTGTGAGCTTCTTATCAGCCCCCGCGGCCTTTCTTCTTGATTAAACTATAAACGGATTTCCTTCCTTCACAATATTTGTGGGGTTGGGCGACATAAAAATTATATTAGGTTATTTCACTTTAATTTGAGAACAATCAGAAAGTGCTTCGTTAATTGAATCTTATACCTTTAAATGAGCAATTCTTGTATATATATATATATATATATATAAATAAATAATTGGAATCTCGGAATTGGCTCCAACGATTTTCATGAAATTTAGTATGTAAGGCTTTGGGGGCGATAAATCGATCTAGCTAGGAATCATTTTAAGAAAATGTCGTTTTATTCGTGTTTAAACTGAAAAATAAGACTCTTCCTGACATCTTTTGGCGAATAATAATACTATTTTTTGTGAGCAATAAAGTTGTTCC